>LUCH01005134.1:0-11970 GCA_013368495.1 Paragonimus heterotremus | reverse complement strand
AATGAAGAGAATTGTGAGTGCTGCCCACTCCATGTGGCTTTTCGATAAACACACCTACTAAGTGTGCCATCTAAACGCCTAGAAATAAGGACGTCTAAGAATGGCAGTGAATTTTCTAGCTCTTGTTCATGAGTAACATGGAGATTTCGATGAGTGGAATTAAACTGATGCAAAAGGGTGACAAAATAATCACTTATTTGGCCGTTTTTTTTTTAAATTCTCCTTTAGGTATTTCCCTGTTAGATTGTAATCTATCTGTATTGCCGTTATAACCTGCTTCAACGGATCTTATGAAGCGTGCCATTGATAAGTGGTGTATCAGTTGGTTTACTGTTCGCGACAGATACGTTATCTGATGTGAACCCTAAGCTACTAGCCCGAGGGATTTATCGTACCTATACGCTGGATACAATTACGCACTCATGTGCAACAGTGTATTCCTCCGCCCATTTGTGGGGGATGATGCACTTTAAGAGCTTGTTATGTTGACAGGCATGTTGGAGTATTTTCTTTAATTGAAATAGACATAATACCAGTCTTTTGCTGTTTGGTTACTTTCCGATGCGAGTAGCTTCTCAAATGATCATAAATTTGCATATTGAATCTGAATTTTCTGTACTCCCTCCTTATTGTGAACATCTCTGTAATGACGCACAATTTATGTCCTTGAATTTCTCACAATTGAAATTCACCGACTCCCTCTTTCTTCAATGCACGTCGTAGCGATTGCAATAAATGATATTTTTGATAATCACATTGCACTGTACATTTGTGATTGTTTTGGCTTTCTGTCTGCTTTCGTTTTAATCAAGCTGTTAACATGTAACCTCCCTCCCGGAGATAAAATCTCAACCTGTCCTGTGGTTCGCTGGCTTACCGTGCTTCGCTGTGCATACCGTATTGTCCATGGTCAGTAATATTACACCTGGTCAAGACGCTGAATATATGTTATCATTGTTGTGCTTATTTCGGTACTGGGAACTGGACTGGGTATTCTGTTGAACGGTTCCAGCAACGTTTGGCATTCCTCAATCTTTCCCTTAGAACTTGGCGCAGTTCTTCACTGTATCTTAAACTCCAGACTACTTCAAAGCTATCAACCCGGCTGTATTTGTCATTAAGAAGTGCATGTCTGCCCATTTGACACATGAATGCCATTCACGCCATTGTCGTTCCCCACCGTGCGTATCGGTTCGTCCTCGTTGTATGCATCTATTCCACTATCTCCGACAATGTACATGATAGTTTCCCTCCCACACTGACCTGTTATACTTATCCGGATTTGCTGTTTGTTTCATTAGCTTGCACCTATCCCCACAATTTGATTGAAGATAACGAGGTATGCCATAATCACATTAGTAATTGCCTTGTAAACTCCGCCGTTGATCCAGACTGAATGACGGTCATGGACACGCTAAGGTAAGCGTCTGGTCGCGCGGCCCGCTTAAATGCTGCTTTCTTGTTTATACTCATTTGTTTTTCCTACTGATCCTAATCATGCCATCAACCTAACCACTTCCTCACGCTTGCTGTACTGAGTCTCAGTGGCTACCCATCAAGGGCCGTTTGATGTCGAGCTTTGACCACATCGGAGACGATCGGCTTTTGGATGACCAATTCATCCCCGCTGAATCAGAAACCCTTTGCTTGGACCTTCTGATTACCATAGCCAGCCACGCACTTCATGGCCGACCAGACTTCGACGGTTGATGCCGCGTGAGGTAGTTGTGTCCGACTGTTGTTTCCGTTTGTAACTATGACATGTTCAACCTGTTTGACCTCACCACTCGTTTTCCCCAGATTTACCCTGGTTTTACATATTTGATCCACTGATAAATAACCGGAAACATGCAGGTTGGCCTCGGGCCTTCAATGTACACTCGTGGGATTTCCAACCGCTTGAAACATACGCCACTCTACGGAAGTCCATTTAAAAAAGGTGACGTTTGATAGTAGTACAGTGGTACAGATAATAGTATAGCCGCATTGTAACGAGAACGTGTGAAATTAATTGGGCAAACAATAGATGGTAATATTTTGGGGAATCCCGTCTCTCGGGTACAGAAGACCTGTGGGAGACAGAAACGTGTCCTTAAAATCTAGTGTTACACTCACGTTGACTTTACTACCCGAAGTTGTATGAAAAAATAATCGAAAAATTTGTTTTTGTGAGGATGGAAGTGGATTATTGTATCTACCGAGCTATTCTAAGAGAAACCTCTTCCGTGTCGACATAGATACTGCGGATTACACATTTTTATGACCTTAACAATTGGCTAATTTTTGCCTATAACTGACGCTGTTTACCTTTATGTATTCCTTTACTGCGGAGTATTCGGAGATTTGGCTCATTTCAAGTTGAAAATCACACACTACACAGCCAACTAGACTTTCCAGACAATCTTTCTCGAAAAGAAGCACTAGAAAGTAATTAGGCGTTCGTACACGATAATTCGGTTGTGCTCACTTCGGAGTCAATGGCGCAGCGATCAGCACAGCTGCTTTCTAAAAGCGTGGTTGAAGTCCCAATCCTGGCCGTGGCGTGAATATACCTTTTTATTTAGACGCTCTGAACGTCTAACATTCTCATAATCATTGTCCATGTTGTTTGGACTGTTGCGTACCTCAATTGATGCATTTTCCAAAGCTGTTATTGGACTACATTATCTGTTGTGTCCGATTATTTGTAAACAGGGGACTGTGTAAGCCGTCTCACAAGTGTTCTGTTGCTCGGGTGCAAGTTTTACGCAACTTAATATTGATTACTCGCATGTATGCACGGGCGTTTAGTGAGTTAGGTCCCACCTGTTTATCCTCATTTCTACAAACTGGGTCTTATGATTCTTGTCCTAGTTGTACGGTTGTTCGACAACCTTACTGTGGTGAGACAGCTGAAATATATTACTCGTAATTAGCCTTTAATAATCAACAGTATTTAATCTAAGTCCAACTGGACCCTACGGGCAATTTGCTTACCCCTGTTATCCGATGTACGCTTTCTTGTGGTTAGTGGTGAACCAAAATACGGTTTAGTGGTGAAATATAGAAGGGGTCCTGTACTTGAATGCATGAAGTTCTGGCTTGTAAAAAGGGTATAAATAACAATAATAGGACGGTATTGTACAGTCAATCTAACTGTTCCATGCTGCCGTGAGTCGTAGCGTGGAGCTTTGTGCGCATAACATAGGCTTGACGAAAACGACAGTCTCCGTTAGAAAAGAGATCAAATATCTCACTCACGAAGAGACAGCAACGCACACTGGGGCCACAGTGTGCGCTGAGTTACTGAACAGTGTAACACGTCATTCGATTAGTGCGATTGTTCCAACAGTAATTACGACTGACGGAGGTCACTTCAAGAGGTATCACTGTTCAATATTGCCATTCGACCGAGTCCACCAGGTTCAATGTGGGGTTACTCGACCCAGTAGCTAGACTTCGAGAGAACTATAGTGAATGGATGCAACCTAATGTAAATCTTAACTCTACTGTTTATACACTGACAATGTGGTGAAATACAGCCCAAATTTGTATCAGGAAATGGCGCTTGGCAGTGGACAAGGCGGACTGATTGACAGTGAGGAGCCAGATCAATCGTGGTCAGCATTGGGCTGATGTACTAGAACACGCCGTCCATAATCTCTGTTGACCGTTTTTTCTGACTCACCCAAGTTACTGTTCCCCATATTTATTGTGTTGTAATTAGCCCGATGATCAGACATATAAAACAGGTCTTGTTCGCTACTTTGTCGTCTTCGTGACTTCAGTGCGTATATTCGAACGAAAAACACCGTAGATCCGCTAAATAAGGAACAGATATATCTGTGAGCATGATCTTGCACAGATAGTTGGTTGGCTTGTGTTTCGGGATGTTTTCGCCGAGCTGTCCGTGTAGCGTTATCAAACGTACGCGTGAAATGAATCAAAAGCGTGTGGATGTGTAGTCACATGAGCATAGGTGAACGCGTGTGTAGACCACGCAGACGACTGTGTGCGTGGGTGCGCTTGACCTTGGACTTTAGTCGAATGGCAGTGGATCGAGGTCCGCGTTTGTGAGTTTGACAAATGGTAACTGGTGTGGGTTGTGTTTGGTTGACCGTGTGATTGATAGAACTCAGTTAGTGCCGCCTGTGACGTCACACTACCCCGTGTCCGCATTCAGGTAGTCGTGAAATTGCAAATTATATCGACCACCCGAGAAAAAGTAAACTAATGAAACACACGCGTAGTTTCGATGTCTTAGTTTTTTCAAGGATCGCCAAGCGTCCTCAAGTGTTTGTTGCACGTTATAGGGGTCTTGTGTTTTACAGGTGTCTCATGCTGTTGAGGTAAATCGTTTTCGATATTTGCGAGGTTTATGCAGTTCACTGAGACCATGTCTGCGCGATTTCTATTATGTGTAGTCACGTATTCAGAGTTACGATGTACCCCTAGAAATGGTACGTCGTGGGACGTCTGGAAGAGATGATTTGCCGCGTCCTTTGGCACAATAAACCGTAACCTGGGCGAAAAGTGATGGCCTAATATTCTGTCCCGTGTCAGGTGGTTTTGTGTTACTCGTGTGCACCCCTGATACTTTGCATGTAGGTTGAATGGTCAGTGAATCCAACTGTATCAAATGACGAGGTAACTTGACTCGGTAAACGTCGTACTAAACACAAGCTAGGCTGGTGAACGACCCATACTTCGTGTGATAACTGAAAGAATGCTCAAGATGGCAACAGAGCGACGTCCGGTCCAATGGGTTTGGACTTCGTGTGCCCTCAAAACAGCTTCCGGTCGTTCGACTAAACCATTAGCACACGGATGACAAACAGTGGTTGTCATCCTTCGAACTGAGGTGATTCATAAGAGCATCGTACAGATGGGGTCTGAGTTACTTATCACGCTTCGTTATATTAACTGTTGGCGTACCAAAGTCAGAAATCCATCGTTCCGAAGATTTCTGCTCGACGGTAGTGGCTTCGGACCAACATGCAAAACGACCTACACAAGTTAACGTGTGTACTTAGTCTTAGGGTGGTGACAGTGGACCAACAAGATTGACGTAAATGTGGTTGACTAGAGCATATGGTGCGGTCGGTGTGTGCCAAGTGGTGTGATTCCATGGCAGATACGTCTGGAATGTTGCTATGCAAGATAAGTCCTCACCAATTCATGAACGTCGGCGTTGACGTTTGGCCGCATAAGACTATCAAATATTTGCTCGTGATGCTGCCTATACTGTACTGTGTGGGATTATGAAGAATGTTTGGCCGGTTCGACGAAGGAATAGTGATACAAATCGTCTCGGCCGATTTTTGGAAGCACTGCAAACACTGTCTCCTGGAGAACTGTTTGGAGCTTGGGAATGGATGGAGCTTGTGAGTGTTCCAGTAAATCGGTTTGGCCCTTCTGTGCATCAGACATTTTGAGGAGGCTATGGTAGCCAACGTTTTGGTAATGTTGATATCTGGTCTTGCTAACGTTGCGTGAACCGAGCGTAAGATATTGGAAATTTCGGAAGTACAATCGGATTACTGGATTTTTCAAAGTGGTTATTTTGTAGACTTGACATAAAGTGTATGAACCAACGTTCCACGGTTAAAACATATGCGAAAATTTTGATCTACCAAATGTTGAAGGTGTCTGATATTGAGAAAAGTTGCTGAAAACTCTACCACTGCGTCAACTTATCTCGCAGGTTGTGGTTTCCTTGCAGAGAACGCGAGTAGTTGAGAAGACCCATCCTAAATTTGGTGTTGGACACCTCTAACTAAAGAATTTAAAGCGGCTGTAGCTGAAGAGCGGATTGGATCAAGTTGTATGTGATTCAAAACGGTAGTATTAGCGATAGAGGTTTTGGTGTTCTCAGGTTTTTCTTGTCTGGGAATCCTGGATCAATTTGTTGTCTGCCGAAAATAGGTTTCCTACTGAGAACTTCAGGGCATCATTGCTTGATAAAGATTTACCATTTCCAGAAATCGGCGAGTTTGCTTTATTGTTATAGGAGATGGAAGATTTATGAACCCTTGCGCTTTGCTTAACGACTGGGTGACACCAACCGAGTTAACTGTGTGATCCAGGGAAAATTGATGCTTGATGTAATATGTTTGAACAGATGTTGTGATTCAGTTAACCGGAGGTTGAGTTGTGCGGCTTGTATGAAGGATTTTATTCGTTACACAATTGGACTGACAGCTGAAAAGCGAATAAAGGTCACAAAACGGAATAATGTAGAAGAAAGACATTACATCACCACAGTTCATCGTATTTGAGTGTCCAAGTTCACATTCTTGCACAATTGATGGACATATAGGGATCCTGTAGGTCTTCGGATTGCAGTTTCAAGTGCTGATCCTGGTTTCAATTAACAAATCAACGTATAGGCTTTATTAGGATTGTCGAGTGTGTGTCGATTGTCACCAAACCTACTCCTCACCACGGTTGTCCTATTACATCATTGGCAGCGAAACATATAAATGCGCTCAAGAGATAAGTATCTAATTTCTCAAATTCAAGGTTTTATTACTGAGCCGTTGGAACTAACTCCTAGCAAATTGTCAAGTCATTTGCTCCTTTTTCCTGTCACTGAAATCATCTCAGCTGGTTTCGCGTACTTTTATAACTTCCTATGATGGATTCTTGTTTACTTGAATGTCTTTTTACAAAGGCAATTCGTTTCTCTTTGATTCTTATGCTCAAACTTCCCCCGGTCTTGTGCTAATACAATTGCGAAGTCGTAACGAGAAGACGGTGAGTCTGCAAGCAACTTTATTCAGTGATTTACTTACCGTGCAACAATCAGACTTCAATGTAAACAAGCAAAGGTACTATGGGGGTAAACGTGAGAGAACTCTTACCACAACTGCACACCAACCGTTAAAAAAAGACGAATGTCAACGGAAACTCCCGTCGACCTTCATATTTCCAACAAACGTTAGACTGGTAAATCGGCGTTCCAAACCGTAATGGCTACATCATTGTTATTCTATGAAAGGTAGCCTACATTGTTGAAGATGATACAGCTTCACTATGTAGCCACGAGTGAAGCTGCGGTATCTGCGCCAACCCACTAACTCTGATGTTATTGGTTTGTAGTAAATCAGCATTCATACTGTAACGTAAACAAGTACGGCGGTACTAGTAAGACAACTCTCACGTCACAGAGAGTTTGAGATTTTGGGGACGTCGAAGTTGGTCTCACTACAGTCTGTACACTTATAGCTTGTTAGGAGAAATTGAAGACCACTTAGAACGCCTCATCGTATGGTGTCCCGCTGTCAACGAACTGAAGGCAAGAAAGAAAGTTGCCAACTTCTTCACCGTAATCCGTAAGGTGTGTAGAGACTGTAATTCATAACCAAACATTGTATGCTATTGTTGTTTTACTGCAAAAAATAACTACGTTGTACATGTACTGATTACATCACGATTTCGTCGACTAACGTGCTGCGTTACCACTGTTGTGAGCCAAGAAAACGGATGACACAAGGGTTATCTATTCGGGAAACCAACACATGGGTTATTCGTTTCAACATGATAGCAAACAAGAATACTTGTCTGCGTACTGTACTGATCATTTCCTGTATGTACTGAGAAACATATCATTTCATACTGCACTCCAATGTTTCTTCCTGTATTTTTCCCGCGGTTACTTCAATGACGAAATCCATACTCTGGCTTCACTACTGAATAGTAATGATGTGAGTAGTATAGTATGATCGCCCATCCTCACTACACTACTACTATGTGGAAACTAGCCCTTAGGTTGATCTAATTACTTTTCTGATTACTATTGCTTATTTCAAATTACCGCGGGATGGGTAAAACTTGATGGGAAAATTGTCATTCTCTGATTCACTCATTTCTCCCTTCTAAGAATCCTTCAAGAAACTATTGCTCTCACATATCAAGCCTGTAACTTTTGAAACGACTGAACGAACCAACTTTCGCACATCAGTAAAGAAAGGAAATCAGAATATCAGACACTTCATTCTCAAAATTCAGACTCGAATAGTTTTGTGCAATTCTGAATGCCATATAACAATCAATTTTGTGACCGTTTAAGCGCTGAAATAAATATGCGTGGTCTGCAACAGAGCTTTTGCTACTCTTGAATTCCAGTTTGCAGCTAGGTAGAACATTGTGTGGACATTTTCAGGACACTGATGCTGCTGTGAAATATGAAACGGTGATTTCACACAACAATAATGTAAGAAGGCCAGAAAGTCAACAAAGACGGTGGTCCAAAGATGTAAACAATAATCTGATTCAAATCCTGCCCAATGATTCAACAGCTCTAGTTCATATGGTAGCAAACATTCTCGGTTAGGTTGTCGAATCTGAAATGCCAAATGTCACAAATGTGGTCAAATCGATCACATTTAATCAGTTTGTCAGAGTTCGAAATCTTTTTTACAATCCATTTTCGATGATGGAAAACTGAGTTTTGATTTCCATTCTATTCCTCCTGATGGTAATCCTGTTGGTTTCACCTATCATATTAAACGAACCTATCTGGTTAATAATTCTATTAAACACTCAATGTAAACAGTGGCAATGTTGAATCATTCGTTCCTTTTGATTTTACAAAGTGCTTCAAGATGGTAACTGCAGAACATTCGGAGCTTCTGTTAAAAGTGTTGACACCAGTCAGTTGTGCTGTTTGTCTCAGGATTAGTGGAGTCCGTAGATCAAAGATGATATTAACATCACTAATTGGAACAATACAGAAACTCAGTCGCCTCAAGCTTATGGCAGCCTAATCAACGGAGTGATGAAAAAGCCAGAAGTTATGATAATGCTAAAGAAAAGCTGTGTCGGTAACGGACAGGTGCAAAAGGTGTGTGTGTGTACAACCAAAGTGAAAGAGTTATTGAGAAAAACAGAACGACTCACTGAAAAGTCGAAGTCCGTTGAGTTGGGAAGGTCACCACACACGAGAGAAGAACAATGCCAGAGTGTAAGTTTGCACAACTTTAGGAGAATTTTTCCATAAGCGGCGTCAAATGACAAAACATTGGGCATTGGCAGGTTGGTGGACACACGCAGGTAGACAAATTCCACTGTGTAATTAGTTCACTAGCTAAAAGTCCACCCGGAAGGAGAAGACCATGGTAGTGAGCGGAAACCCCCGTTTCAATATTGTTGCCAGTCGAATTCAAAAGTGATGATGTTTTCAAACGAGGGTACAGATGAAGGTAACAGAACAGTATATATAAAACGTGCGAAAATGGATTGCAAGGTGTAAACCTAAACTACGAACACTACAAGCTCCTAGATGGTAGTATAAGTTAATAAAGTAAGGTAGCATAAGCCACAGTGTTTAACAGTCCAAATTCATTGGAATCGCATGACCAGCTTTGTAACTGTTGCTACTCATCAGCTATGCCAATCCGGCATCAGCACTGTCTTATGGGCTCAAATGAGTCTGATATAACTGATACAACTGACTTGTGGATGAGCTAGTATCCCCTAATTGCAACATTTGCCGTTCTTATAGAAGGATATGTGATTAGTGTTTGGTGGGTAAGTACACCTGACAAGTAGCAATAATCGGTCGTGTACTTCTGGTTAATTGTGACCAGTAAACACCTACTACTTATACTTCCTTACTTCCGTTAAAGGTAGTGCTGAACAGTCTTTAACAATTCTTGGTTTATGCCGACTTTTACTTTCTGAATGTCAGTCCAACGTTAACAATTGACATCTCTTGGTTACTTATCGCAGCCCACCACACTTTCGTTCAAAACGTAGGAAACTTTTGAATACCTAAGTTTCATGGTTTTCTGATGCACTTCAACACAAATTGCGCAGGCTACTTTTTCATTGGTCCAATGCCTTTGGTAGTGTGTATATTAAACAAATTTTGCACGAATTCAAAGGCGATTCCGTTTTATGAAGATACGGATCATTATGTTCGGCTTACGTGAATTCATCAGAAAGGCAACTGACCCGCTTGTGGAAAAAAAAGCATATTAACGCCTCTGTAATCTTCGCCTTGGGATACACTCACTGACTCCATTTAAACGTGATGATAAAACGCCACGAATTTGCGGTGCTTATCGAATTACGCACAACAATATCATTTTGCAAAGAAGTGTTTCTGTTGAATCGAAAGACATTTGGCATCAAATTCATGGTTCACCATATTTATCAGAACTTGATTTAAAAGACGTTTCTTTGCAGACTCCGGTTAATGAGGCTTTCAATGCTCTGGCACTGCTTTCGAACTGTTTCGCTAAAATGTTCTACCTCTTGGTCTGAATATATCGCCTGTTGTATATTAATTTATGAATAACATAACTGTCAATCTGCAGAATGTTTCTGTTTGCCAGGATTATATTATTGTGCATTCGCCAACCTTGCTTATTCAGGGTGAACGATTGTTTGCTCTAACTGAACGCCGTCACTCCTTGTATACTGTCATCAATTCTTGTAAACACATTTTTTGTATGCCTAAGTTCACATGTTTAAGTTTACTTTTTGATCAAGGTGGTTATCACCTTGAGCGTGATCATATTTCATCTTTGTCTAAGTCATTTACTTCAAAGACTTTTGGTGACTTTCTTTCTTCGATGGGTTCTCTCGAGTATTATTCTCGATTTATTCGTAATTTCGCTTCCTCGACTGGATTGGCCTACATGAACAAACTCCCCTATTTACGTTGAATTTTCTGTCTTCCGTTGCATTATTATGCACATTTTCCATAGTTACCATCAACAATGATTACTGATGCGTTCCTAACGGGTACTGGCGCTGTGCTAGAACAAGGTCATCCTATTATTCGCATTTCCAGATACCTCATTTTAGCAGATCTTGTATCTGCGTAAACAGAGAAGGAAGTATTGGCGGCTTGTTGGGCGATCGCCAGACTGTATAAGTACTAGTTTGGTGTTCGTTTTATTATAGTCACTGATCATATATCCTTCAAATTACTTTATAGTTCTAACATATTCCTTGCTAAGCCTTCTACGGCAATCCTTCAGCGGTTTAATGTTGTTCTGACTGCGTACTCCCACGATATCCAGCATCGTAGTGCAAATTTCATTCGCCATGCCAACACCGGGGAGGTTGGTGATCCAGGCTGATTATTGACTCAACCGTGTCCAGTTTGTCGTTCTGATTTTTTTCGTGATTCTCGAAAGTACTATCACACAATCTTCACCTCATTACGTAGTGGTTGGGACTGCGTTGTCCGCCGAGGAGTTCTAGAATTCTACAAACGTCGGGTTGAACTTACTTTTACTCCCGGTAAATTATGTCTTGGTGATAGAATTGTTATTCCTCCGCTGTATTAGATGATTTACATCCCAATCATTTAGGAATTGAAAAGTCAAAATCCTTGCTCAGTCTTAATTGCTGATAACCAAAACGTAGTGGTGATCTGTGTAATATTTCTGAAATTTGTGCTTAGTTTGTACATTAAACGCAATCGCGGACTTCATATTGGACACTGAGCGATGACCTGTGAAACCTGGCAACAGACACGTGGTAAATATTGTGGTGCAGTCTTGGATCGATAGTGTACTTTGATTATCCTTGACATTCAAAACATTGCGTACCTTTGATCCATTTCACCAGTAACGATAGAAGACATACGTCACGAGATGTTAACATCTCGTTTACTCTCTTAAGTCACGAACGTAAAACATTGGAATATACAGGACATGCGGATAGCAAAAACAATAAAAACAATCAACGAAAGATGGTTCCGCACGAAGTTGGCCGATGTTTCGCACCATTTCCTGACTTCACCGGTGCGTCGGCAATGTTGTCTGACATCGGAACATTATCAAGCTCTGAAACAACTGCGAGAGGTGAAAGATGTGGTTTTCCTTCAACCCGACAAAGGTTCCGGTACAGTAACCATGAACAAGATTAATCGTGAGTCAAAAATGAAAGGTATCCTAGCGGACACACGAAAATGTCACACAGACAGTACGACTGACAACAATATTTTGATAGAGAAACAGATATCATGAAAGC
>LUCH01005133.1:31239-45491 GCA_013368495.1 Paragonimus heterotremus | reverse complement strand
TCCAGATGCATCAATGCATGAAACACAACAGTCGCTTCCGCTGGACGTTCTACTGGATACGTTCACAATCCATACGGTCGTCAGATCTCCAATTCCTATGACAGACCTGTACGCTGACGACGGACTGCTCCGGAGACGATGGACAGACAGAGTGAGACGTCCAGTCCGCCCACTACAAGTGAATCCCAGGGCCAAGCGGAGCGGATGAGAAGGCTCAAAAGGGAGGTGTTGGGATAATTCCACAGTTAACCCAAAAATGTTTTTTTCTCCATTACTGTATGAGCCTCCGTTACTGTATGAGCCTTATGAGTGTAAGACGATGGATTGTGCATTCGACTATGCTCTATGCTAGAATGTAGCACTTGTCGGTCAGCTTCTTGTGAATGGTAAACCGGATGAACTGAAGTGTTTAAACTGACGCCACAATGTGAGTCAACGAGATGTGTTACAGTTGTTTTGTAAGTGTGCTGATCACTCCACATTTGATCCAGGCTGAGCTCTCATCACCCATACGTTTGGATTCCATTTGTGGATGCGACATGTTACTACTCATAAACTGCCCAAAAGCGTGTGTTTGTGAGATTTGCTTTGATAACAGCGTTCGTTGTTAATGCATGGCGGATGCTACGATGAGGTGTCCATAAATCTTTCATGTATTAATCAGCGTCTACACCAACCTGATGGATCCTATTGCGCTTGAGAAGTATAGTGTAGTAGCAAATTAGACTCTCATTGTTCAACAAAGGCGACAAACATTGCAAGCACCGCAATCAGTTTGAGGCAGCTGACAAGCAATCCAAACCCCAGTGACTGCTATTAGTATAAATTACGTCAAAACGTACAAGTTTAAGGAAGAAATTACGGTTGGAATCATATGCTCGGTGGTTTGGGCGTCAATAACACGAAGTACAACTAAGATTTTGTTTGATTACTACAGTGAGTCGGATGTTTTATACAAATTATTTTATGCACGTTTTGTTTGATTTTACACTGGAGATTTTACCTTAGATAAGGCTGATTTAATTTCTGTCCATGTTTGTAGTTGTCTTGGCGATTCACTTAATGTCAATGAAACCATATTTGAAAAAAGTGATATGAACACCTTAATGAAGAGTGATTCAGTCGGCATCGGACCAATCAAATGAACGAATGGTTCTTTTTCGTGTGTCTGACGCTCGTCCGTCGGCAGCGGATATAACTCGGGAGCCCTAGTTGTTTAAGTGAAAGAAGTCTTCATGTCTTTTCTGTTCAGAGATGGTGGTGAGTTCTTAACGTCAAAGCTCAACATTATCTTCTCACGGTTTAAAAAACTGAAGAGGTGCCTCCTGATTGAAGTATATCAATTACTATTCGGAAAAAGAACTCGAAATTTATGTGATACCCATAAACACGTCAGTCTTATCTCTTTTGTACCCAAGTTACTGCATGGTTTAGTACTGGGTTGTTTCACTAGATCCAAAAGAAGCCAGATATGTGAAAAACTTGCACAAGTCCGATCCGGTCGGGGGTGCAGTATCCTAATTTTTAATTTGCTGCTGTTCGCAGAATATCAGCTGCTCAATTACTACGTGCATACCGTCTGCTATGGTTGGGTCACGCAGTCCGTGTATTAATTCAGCGTTTATCGCACCAGGAATAATTCATCAAGGGTGTTTAGTCAAATCAGGAAGAGAAGTGATTACGCAGTTGCCAGCGTCAAATTTGTGTGTAGAAAACATCAATTCTTTACTTGATCTCTCTCCATTTTTTCCTGTAATTTCATTCGATTACTTCGTTTTTTTACTGTTTGCATCCGTCTAACAACATACTAGTAAGATATTTGGACTGTCCGCCATCACTGTATTGTTAACAGTCACGTAAAGCCACGGGGTGGTAAGATAACAACATGCTCGCGGACTACTAAGACCATGGCTCTGGTGTGAGCTGTTCAGTTAAAAGTCTTCTGAACACTGAAATCATTTATTCAGATGACTGCCAAGAAGCACAGGGTGACGTAGCCACTAACATGTCTGTATCGACCACGTTTGTTATTGTTCTCCACAAAATTGTTTCATCCACGTTTTTGCTTTCACTTTCTTGATGAATGTGTTCTTCTAGAATATTCCTCGTCAGTGGCTTAGTGATTGGCGGTTATGTCACAGGGTAAACTGGCTAGACTCAGGATTGTTTTGGAAGGTAGGATAAGTGATGTGTAGTTTGGGTGCCCGCCTGTTTGCCATGTATAGTTGTTAGATTACAAAACCTAATTACTGAAGAAACTAACATTCCCAGCATGCATGACAACCAAAGTGGGACTAAATTGAAATTAGCTGCGAATGGGTTTGAAACCAGAAGATGCGTGGCTACTGGATGGTCGATTTTACCTTGGTGCACTGCAAAGAAATCGACATAATCAATAATGACCCTATAAAAATTGAAATTGATACCTATAAACAGAGTAGATTTACCAAAATCTCTTCTTCAAAGGTAATATAGTTGAAAAACAAAAAAAATGTAAAATGACATTAACCGGAAAACTGTTTATAAAAACAACACTTGATTGTGGCTACCGCTGGCTAGGGTCAAGGTAACGCTGAGTTCATACGGAAAAGTCAGAAATGTTTTTCTCTCTTGATGAATTGTATGTACCAAGTCCTCCAGTCTGTGTGTGTGTGTATTGATAACATGATGTCGTGTGTATTTTGAGACAGTTTTGAAGCATTTAATCTACCAAAGTCTACATAACCATACATTTAGATACGTTTTACTTACGAGAATTATAAGCCACTGTTAAAGAGGTCATTCTTTACTCAGACTATAGCCTTCATCCGGTAGTGATAATTGACTGACTGAACTGGAGTAGGTTTTAGAAGAATAACTTAGTCAAAAGACGCGTGATTTTTACTTGAGGTCAACGTAAAAATGAACGTCAAGCGATTAGTTTCATTGATACACCGTGATGTGCAATGTCCTTCTGAATGTGTTGTAAGGCTGTGGCATTTGTAAACTGCTTACAGTTAGGTTTGTAAACAAGATGTACACCTAGTGTTTGTTCAAGATATTTTGCGCAGCTTATTCGAAAGAAGTACTGAATGCTCAGCAGTTTTTCGAAGTGATGCCAGTAAGGCGTTCTTAGTTTGACGGAAATTCGGAAATTTATCTTCAATCTGATTTACAACTAACGCATGGTTGTCAGCTTCATTTTGAAAAATGTGATAGCGCCACCGTTATAGGCTACGCTTTGTGACAGTATTAGCTTTGTACAGCTTCCCGTGCTTCCTGTGCTTCTGCGCAGTCCGTCAAAGCGGTATCTTCTTCTTCCGCGAAACACGACAAGCAACCCTTATTGACGTTACCGCATATTTTGCTTTTGGATGGCCTATTTTGATGAAAAATACTTTGTTTTACAATCTATACTTTTTCATACTCGTCATGCAAAATTCACCAACTCTGTCATGCTACTCAGCACGATTGTTTGACATTGGGTTTAGAGTCAGTTCTTCAGACCACACTGAATCCCATTGTAAATCAATCGTAGGTATAATCTACACAAGTGTACTATGTAATGACTTGAACAGTCAACAGCAAGTAAACGCCGGATAGTTTGGAGTGCTGAATCAGATAGTTGTCTGTGTGTCACTAAATAATAAATTAACTAAATAAGTAAATAACTAAATGGTTGGCAAGTAAAATGGGGCTCTGTCCAATACAAGTTAAACATAACTCACAACTGGACGCAGCTTCTACATTCTTATAAAATTTTCCTTCAGCTCCTGTCAAAAACAGCCTCACATTCTAGCTTCGCTCTTGTTAGAGCTTGACTCTCGCACCACGTCAGGGATTACAACTCCACAAACTCTATCGTGAACTAAACGTGCTGACTACTGCGCCAGTGATGTCAATCTAAGCGTGACTGAATTATTATATCCGAAGTCTCTGTGTAATGCTCCGATTGCCCAGTCGCCACGACCAAACAGACAACTGTCCCGATCTGTGATCAACACAATAGTTTTATGAAAGCCTAGTTACTTTTCAAATGGCGGTCTCATCAAGGATACGCATTATTGATGAGCGACTCTAGAAGAGTGATGGTCGGAAATTATGTGATAATACGGCACAGTTGTGACCACGGATGAGTCATATTCAACTTGCGTTAAATAAACAAGCAAATAGGTAAATAGATGAAGGGTCGCGGTGATAGATGAAATTCTATCAGCATTTAAGAAAACAACGTGCGAAAGCAAATCGTTTCCTATTCCTGAGAACAATACATCGCTTACCTCTGAAAGTGAAAACGTTGAACATAGCCAGTCGGGTGTCACGTGATAACTCGGAAGGATTACGGAAGAATCGTGGAATTAGCCCGCGAGTGGCCGAATTAACCCAGCTGTTAATTTGCCTTGCGGACTCCGACTGATTGTTGAAATCCAACTAAAAAGCGTAGAATTTCGGAAGGGCTCGTCAGAATTCAGCTCGTGACAAAAACTGACATAATTGATTTAATTACCGAGTGCTTGAAATTATTCCACTTCAGACTAACATTAAACAGATGAGGTGTTATAAGGGATGTGAACGGTGAAACGACTTAGAACCTGGAATCTCGATTTCTACCAGTATATCAAGCAAACTTTGTCCATTTGGCTTGTATGTCTTGAAGGAGTACATGTGTATAAGCAGGTGTTGCCTCAATAATCAGAAGATTAACCGCAAAAAGGAACTAAAAGGTCGGTAGCTGCCGTAAGTGAAAAAGTTTAATAGTGTGAAAAATTGATCATAACTTTCTGTATATAGCAGTTACAATCAATCCCAAATAAGTAATCACCAATTAAGCTGACCAGCTGTTGCGCTCGATTCAAATCTCATCACACCGCCAGGGTAGTCGTGTTGGTAAGGATCGTACGAGTGCACTGGATGGAAAGTTTACAACTTACAATGAAACTTGTTTCCTCATTGCAGATGTGCGCCGCCGAAGTATCCACCCAGTAGACAGTTTAGGAAGAACGTCGTTTTGTAGGTGACCTCTCGGTAAAAATACTTACATGACCTTGGGGAAGTACCGTCCGTTCGCCCAGTTTCATTAAAATATGTGTATGTTCTTCGTCAGATTGTCTGGCTCAGTATAGCGTTTTCAGCTTCACTCACTGACTGAGTGATCATGAAAGACACAATCACTCCCTCTGGTTGTCATTACAGTAGGTTATATATGGATTTGACCTTTATCAGCTTGTACTGCGGGACTACCTGTACCAACATAGAATAGCTCATCCTAGACTGTCTACAAGGACGCCTTTCACTTTCCAGAGAGGATGTCACAATTCATCAATCTACTCTTCACTTTCTAGTCGGTTGCCAGATTGAAATCATTATCAATAAAATCGTTGAGCTACATTTCTTCTACTGGATGGATTCTATCCTGTCCATGTGGACTGGCCTCTGTAAATCACCGCGTCTAGTAATGTATGACAGACTAAACGTCAGGGCAGTATTCATAAACTTCAACCATTTGATGGTCATAAATGCACACAAATGTTATGGGTGATTTCACTGTGATTCTCTGTTCACCAACAGAGTGATTTTGTTCAATGAATCGAGATCAATTTTGTTATACACTGTCAAATATACGTTGTCACTGGGAACGGGAGAACAATTAAATAATTATTGGCGGATGTGAAACGCTTTGTTGCACTATACATATCATGACAACTTTCTATGCCTTCTAACAAGCGCTTACTACGAAGTTTAAATTACTAGGGTGAATCCAAACCACAAAACATATCACAACAAATTATTTGTCATCGATTATTGCAAAGCATCCAGCACTGTCAGAGAAATTGGGGAGCAAATAACTCACAGTATGAGTCTGTGTGTGTGTGTGTGTGTCAGTAACAGTTTTCCAGGTACATCAAAGAAAACTTGAAACGATAGCCGTGTAGATGTCTTTGAAATAATTAGCAATATCAAGCTGATGATGCGCTGATACTAACTATTTTACTGTCGTTAATGTAGGTTTCATGCAGGTTTGGATAGTCGTGACGACTACTTGTGATGCCGTCATAAGAGCTGGAATTCTATGTGTTACCAATAAATGCCAATACCATTAAAACATTTTTTAGTCTGAATGCTGTTTTGTGCAACTTTCTGATCTGGAAGCATCTTCAAGCAAAAAATAGTTGAAGCACATGTTCAGAGATTCAAAATAACAGTATTGAACCACACCAAGTTGAAAATAATACTACTAAACAAACAACAGGTGGACGCGGTGAGAGCGCTGAAATTTACTAATTGTTTTATCATTGTTACTTCTGTCCAGAATACCGAAAATGACCGTTCTCCATGATTTTTGGACAGTTACATTGCTAGAAGGCGAGGTGAAATGACCCACCCTCAGGAATTATCAGTAGCTGTACTTCAACAGCTTCAGGCCGATCGGTTGAAGATGTGGCCTAGTCCAAACGTTACCCGCGAAGTGGGGCCGGGAAGCATTTGTTCAGGGGACCCAATGAAAGTTGAACTGGCTAAACTGTAGGCTGATCTTATAGACATTCACTTCCCTCCTAGTCTTATTAAGACATTTCACCAACCGGTTCAGCAAGAACTAAAAAATTGACGAACTTGAATCTTCCCTTTAGAGAGGACGATGTGAATTTGCTAACAAAGAGCCTTCTTCAGATAACCAGCAAGTGGGTCTTTCAAGGCGATCAGTTTGGTATCGTTTACTGAACCGTTTTTATTCAAACACCTTATTCCGAATAACCCTGCTGTCCGTCAGACAAATCACATGTCAACTCTCAAACGCAATATGGGCGGTCAGTTCGCCTTATCGTCATAACTGAGTGCCGATTGCAGACTATAATTAATAAATACGTGTCAAACCGGATAAATTGCTAGATTGGATGACCGTCCGATTCAACTTTATTAAAGTTGGTCGGCACTACCGCTACCTGGGCTATTGCACAGTATTAACAGTTGACATACCATCTAACCTGACACAATCAAGGTCATCCATAAGACCACCAACCGGCTTCTTTTCAGCTGTGTCGTAGTGATCAGTACGTGAACGGACAAATCTATTTGGTCTGTAAAAAATTAGCTGATTTTTACATTTTCAGTGCTGTGGCAGTTGCGTTGAACTCACAGAAGAACAGCATTCCGTTGTAATTTGTTTTGTGACTTATGTTTGGTTCTGGTGAACTTGACTTTGCGGTTATCATTTGCAACGGATTTTGTTGAAACTGAAGTCTTACAGCAGCATTTCTGATTTAGTTTTCAGAAGACTCAAACGTTTCTTACATTCTTTTCAAACGCAGTGCAAACGAACAGGTTTTTAAGTCAAACATACTATGGTCGGCACATATCTGATTGAGTGGTCAATGTTCACAAATTAATCTGTTTTTACAGGACAGAGAGATAGTTTATCCATCCCTCTCTGTATGAGCGATATATTAAGATTTTGATTACTGATGAGTTGTAGGGGATTTTAGTTTTCATACGGATTGAACATCACCCACAATGTAATCAAAATACTGCTCAACAAGTTGATTTCTGTTATTTCAACCTGGAGAGAAGTCCTAATCGAGGGGTCATCGACAGGAGTTAACAGACAGTAAATGTGTCTGCTCTCGATGCGATCGGGTGACCTGATCGTTACTCACAAGCGAAAGTGGTCGAGCGTCCACATGTGATGATTCGGTCGTGTCTAGTGTGAGGTCAGTGTCTCTGATCAACAGGGTTGCCTCATGAACAGCGTGGCCGTGGCGATGATATACACTACTGACGAGCTCTAGTGAGAACGCAACTCCAGTCTAGTGTTTTTTTTTCGAAGGTGTCCGACTGGAAATTTTATGAGAATGCGACGGCTGTGATCAATTGTGGGTGATGTTTAATCTATATTAAGATTTGCTGAACGATTTATGGAGCTAATGAAGAAAATTTAAAAAGAATGCAAACTGATTAGGAGGGCAGACACTGATGCGAGGCTTGCCAGCATACTGAAACAAGATAATCCTACAACGGCTGGTCACGCACAGAAAAGGTCAGGCATACACGTATAGACAAAGTCAGCACTAAAAATAAACAGACAAACAGACAGACATATCTGCCGAACTGTGCGAATCTAGTAAAGGGGTAATCATGAAAACCGCTGCTACTGTTAACTCTCTTGCATGTGCCTATCGTGTGAACCGAGGCTGTGATGATCACAAAGATGAGTAGTTCGGTCCAGATTGGGCCGTCCCTTTCAAAAATAATTGTCTACAAGATGTGTTGCTAATGTTGAACTGAGTTTAAAGAGGAGGATGTTATAATTACTCTTCCCTGCTTATTGGGAGTATCTCTGTTGGGTGGTGGCCAGGAACGTGCATTCTCCTGTACTCTATGTTCTAGTCACTTTGATGATTGTAACGCACTTAGAATTGACCTTAAACTCCCAACCTTTTAGATAATGATACATCCTGAGCCCCTTGATTCTGTTAATACGCCATTCTTGGAAGAAACCAGGAAAAATGACGGATGATACACTTGGTGCCTGCACAAACTCTTCCAGGATAAACTTAACGTTATTGCTGCCAGTCTTCATTCAAAAAGTGCGGGTGGTCACGATGAATAATAGTTGTTCATATGAGCCTTATCATACAGGCTTTTAATGGGGCATCCTGATATTGAAGAAATTTCTGGAATCCATTTGGTCCTTAGCCAACAAATGATTTTTAGTATTTGAGCGGCGGAGTTAGCCCCTGCGTTTTTGCAGTCCGTTTTCTATCGAGGCACCGAGTTACTCAACCACTCTGGAACACGAACACCGTTCATTACACTAACAAATCTGCCAGTACGTCCAACACAACTGTCTCTGCGAATATGTATGAATTTTTGAATTCTATGCGTAAGTTTTGTATTGATGAGTATCGCTATGGTGATCAACATCATTATCATAGCAACTATGAGCCTGACCGAAAGGTACCGCGGCTCGGGCCGCCGCTCAACTCAAAAGTGTCATGGAACTTACTAGAAGAAAACGTTACTAAGATGGCTGAAAAGTATTAAAAAAGGACTAAGCGGAAGAACTAGAAATGATATTGATGCAAGTACACCATTGATTGCGACACATCGCCATCTCGGATAGAGTCTCTAACCAGTGGTTTGAGTGATCACGAGGACCTCATCCAGGTAGACGACACCTACCCACTTTGCTCAATGGAGCAGTCAAGATCTTCAGATTTCGTAACCACGTTGTTGGTTGACCACCACGCGGTTTTACCCAACTTTTGGTGGCCTCAGCATATAATGCCCGGTACAGTGAACGATCAGATGACATACGGAGTACGTGACCCAACCACCACAAGTTGTGCAACGTAATCAGTTGATCAATTGATCACGCATCCCGAGCATTCCGGAATACGCGCCGGCGAACTGCCACATTGTTCACGCAATCAGTCCACTTAATATGGGCCAATTGGCGGAGAGAACGACGGTCAAACACAGCAAATCTGTTGATATTTTCTTTGTGAACAGGCCGCGCTTCCGAACCATAAAGCAAAATGGAGCGCACACATGCATTATATACCCTTCCCTTCAGAGACAACCGGACGTCTTTTCGACGCCACAGATGACGCAGTTTGGCAAAGGCAATTCGTGCCTTTGCTATCCTCGCTGATATCTCATCAGCAATATTACAGACTGACGAGATAGTGCTACCCTAGTATGTGAAACTGTTCACAGTCTCAAGCGAATTACCTGCAATAAAGAAAGTAGGAGTGGAAATGCCCCAGTCTTCACATTTCATGATCAAAATGTTGCTTAATCACTAAACACTTTCACCCAACTGTCGGTTGTCTCAGTATATAATGCTCGGTAAGGTAAGCCCTCGGCTGGCATACGGAGTACGTGACCGAAATATCGCAGGCTGTGCAACGCGATTCGTTGAGCAACTGATCGCGCACCCTGAGCGTTCTGGAATACGCGCCGGCGAACGGTCGTGTTGATCACGCGATCAGTCTATTTGAAGTGGGCTATAAGGCAGAGACAACGATGGTCAAACACAGCATACCTGTTGGTATCTTTCTTGCGAACAGGCAGCATTTTCGAACCATAGAGCAAAACAGAACTTAATCAAGTGTTATATACCTCTACGTTTAGCGAAAACCGAACGTCTTTTCGACGCCGAAGATGACGCAAGTTCGCGAAGGTAACTCGTGTCATTGCTATCCTCACGTATCTCATTAGCAATATTAAAGGCTGGTGAGATGATGCTATCGAAGTATGTGAAGGTGTGCACAATTTTAAGTGGATTGTTTGCAATAAAGAACGGGGGAGTAAGAATGTCCTGGTTTTTAAGAAGCAGTTTACACTTTGAAGATGAGTAGCGCATTTCATACAAACCAGCTCGGCCACTCAATTTATTCAGGACGGTTTGCATGTCTTCTGTAGAGGGACTAAATAAGACAGTGTCATCCGCAATCTCCAGATCAGTCAACTTAGCACCAGGAAGAAGCTCAACAGCAGGTTCACTGGACTGCTCAAGCGCACCCTCCAGAATGCTATGGTAACCAGTCAAGGGTGCCGCTGACATTATCATAGAGTTTCACAGCATTACAAGCAGTAAGGCTGAGCTGCTTCATTTCAGATGCAACTTCCAAGTCCCAGATTTGATTTTGCAATTTAATTCCAAAACCTGGCCAATGATCTTTAATTTGTTTTATAAAGTCAAAGCATGCCAACACGAAGATGAACTGTGTTCATCATTAACGGATTTCTGTTACCATGTGACAACACTGGCGACCCTAACAACCTCATTCTTAGTAATATCAACATTAATTTACCAACCTACCTGTTGAATGGTAGCCTGAAATTCATTTTTCACACTCCACTGGAAATCCGGATTTAGTTCGTAATTCTGTTTGGTAAACAGTCCATTGTCCAATGTCATCACATCCATGCGTCGATCGTTAAAAGTGGTGCCTTCAGCTGTTAAATCATCTGATAATTCTTTGAACAAAGCCTTCGCCTCTCCTATGGCTGGATTCAGGTTTGACTGAGATACCGGTGATTTTAGTTGCAGAGTTTGGGCCATCTGAACCGCGGTTTTGCCCCGGACACCACCAGAACCCAACATTGTGGTCAACAGCAAAAGTATGCTCACTGGACATGTCAAGAAATCCTGTTCTCCAGCTAAAATGCCAGATGAATTAGATGACAATTAGGTGCCCGCAAATCAGCGCTCTCACCACTTTCATTAAGATTGATATGGTATCATTGTTAACTAGGTGTCATTCTCGTTTGCAAACTAATCAAAATTCAAAAATTTCCGGCTGCAATAATACTTAGGGCTAATTGAAAAAGGTGATCAAATTATTTTTGCGTACCTTTTCCAACATAGAAATGGTAAATACTCACATTTGAGAGCTCATAACACCGACTGCTTTGGCCAAATCATCGTATCTTTCACAAGTAGACTCAAATAAACATATCGCACCTTGAAAGCAAAATGGTCATTCCGTTAGTAATTCCAGAATGCCAGTAGGAATCGGACTACATGGCACTGTCATATTTTTTCAGTCACAAATTAGTTACCGCCTCAGTCGTCGTTTGACTTTTACTAGTTACCACGATACAATACTAGTTTTCAATCAGTTAGGATGTGTTTCTCCAGTGATAGTTCTTTGCTATCTCGAAATCAATATTTTCATACAGTTTACTCGTCACGTTTTTCCTAGCCAAAGATCAAAGTGCAAGGAGTCATGAAACTTCGTTGTTAGAATTACATTACCCACGAGCCCTAACAAGGGCGAGGCTCAAAATTGGTGGTCCTTTTGCAAAGAGAACGGTTAAAATGTGTATAGGAATGCAAAAAACAGCCACCTATGAGTTATGTTCAGGTTAAATCAACAAGTATCCCATACTACCCATTAGTAAATGAAATAATTCAGCAATAAACCTTTAGGCCTATTTGCGCTCACAATTCCCGACATTTCAAGGGCTTTTTCCTATTCGTTCGGTTTTGCAATAGTAGTCAATCAAAACCACAGTGCAATATTCCCATTCAAACAGTTTTCCTCGCCACTTTTATGTATACGGTGAGGTAGTGCGATACACTTTTCACACAAGATATCCGCCTAGGGAGGAGATCACACACACAATGCTAGTTTTCAAAGCAATGATTCCCTTTCAGGTAAGGTGAATAAACGGTCAAATATAAAAATTACGATTGTCATTACCTTCATTTAGTCTAATCAGTTATAAGTATTTGAACGGCATACAAGCTAAGACGACTTTGCAAAAATGCAAAGGTAATAGTGCAGATAAATATGCATCATTAATAATATTTCTATAAAACCGCAAACCAGGATTAGTGGTTATTTCTTTATGAACACAGAGCAAGTTGCCCAGAGCTAACTAATGTAATAGCAAGCGGTGTATCGCTATTTTGTTGTACCACGTATATTCCCTTTCGCTTCCTTTCGGATCCTAGAACATGCGAGCTGGTCGCGTGCCTGTACCGGGCTGAGGTAGATGACCAACCAGAACCGGAGGTAAGCGGTCAGCGAACGTGAGACCACTTCTCAGTGGTGGCTTATTTTTGGATTGTGGAACCCCTATATGTATATACACAAGGACACGATGTGTATTTAATTTCCTTCGGTATCTGCGTTTGTGCTAATACAAGTTCCTTGTCTTCTTGTGGCTTTCCTGTTTCGTGAGACAAAACTTATTCTGATCCCATTGCGAACTTTGGACCTTAAGCGTGCAGTCACCTGTGATTAACTGATTGGATTACTACATCATTAATGCCCCGAGTAGGAACCACGCTCCTTCTTCAAAGCTCTATGAGTAATTGCGTGGTTCTGACTAGTAAAACTTCTGTCGTTTATCACTGGCTTGTTGGTGGGTTTATATTTCGCTGGCTTACAGCCTCATGATTAGTCTTTGGCCTATAACTAATCACATTCTCCTGTTATTAAGCTTCGCGTTGCTAATGGTTTGCAATCACTGCCTAGACCATACACGTGGTTATTTGTGCCAGTCTGCCGACCTATACTGCTACCCCGACCTACTGCTACCTTGGCGAGGTGGTCGGGCATGTGTACTGTTTTGATCCGGCGGACTATGCTGACTAGGACTACGGTCATTCCAGGTGCAACATTGTCAGACAGGCCAAAGGGGAGCAGTCAGACGAAAAGTAGTTACACTGATGGGATTGTTTGTCGCACTACTGACCGCATAGGAGGGCTTAGGTAGTGAGGCACGATCCTATGAGCATACAGCAGGACTATTTTCATAGTTGCGACACTGCTGTCTTCCGTATCAGGAAGAAAGGGGTTAGAAAAGATACCCTCAAACAAAGAACACTCCGATCGCCCAACGGTTGACCGTGACCGCCGGCATGTTATCTAATATGGTCGAAAAACTTCCACTATTTCCCAGAAGCCTGATGTAGCTTCGAGTACATCCACTGCGCACAGCAGTGCTCAGAATCAGATATCAATGTCTTATTCACTGCACCCTCGGGCTAGGCAAGCCCTCACTGCCAAGTGAGTTAGACTCTTGAGTCGTTGACTGTGGATGGGGTCTCCCAAGAAAACCCAATATCCTGTTGTATCGCAGGTCAGAGACTCGATGTGGAATCCCTCAAGTCAATCTCCTTCCGCGGCATAAACGACCAGGAAGTATCAGAAGTTATCGTGCTCTCGACACTGAGGTTACTAACCGACCTCGTCTTTCTCCTACTGTTTTACCCTCTATCTCTTCTGCCTCCCATATGCCTTCGGCCGATAATTGTTTTCTGGGACCAAGACAACTGATAAACATTGACGCCTTCAATGTTCGCACTCTCTGACAAGTTAGTCAGCAAGATGCTCTGACTAGTTCTCTCTTAAGTCTGAAGCTTGATGTGTGCTGTGTGTCGGAGACGCGAGTCTACGATCTCAGCACTGTTATCCACTTTAGCTCACCTCTAAATAACTGTCAATCCAAGCGCTTCTTTCTCAGGGTTTCTGGCGACGCCGAAACTGAATCTCGCGGTCAAGCTGGGGGTGGGAATCGCACTGAGTTCCAGAGCGGAGCAATGCTTGCTAGATTGGATCCCAGTAAACAGTCGCTTGTGCGCTGTCGACGCAAATCAGAAAGACGTTGTGTATTCATTATATCGGCATACACTCTAACGGACAGCTGTTCGAATGCTACCAAGGATGTGTTCTATAACACCCTGGTTGACCGTCTGAGGCAAACTAAACAGTCAGACATCATCATACTAGCGGGCGATTTGAATGCTCAGCTTGGTC
>LUCH01005133.1:8915-26509 GCA_013368495.1 Paragonimus heterotremus | reverse complement strand
GATATAGAGTTCGGGTTTGTCATTGGAACAATTTCCAGCCACTTGGTGAATGAATCGACCAATATCATGTAGTATTGACCATTAACTGGCCCCGCAAAATCAAGATGGAGACATTGCCACGGTTTTTCTGCATCTGGCCATGGTTGCCACGGGTACTTCGGGGGTGCTTTAGCTGCTAGTTGACATCCTTCGCATCTTTGACAGAACCGCTCAATTTCCGAGAAAAGATATCTTGACAAGTTCACGAGCTTTCTTACATCTCAGGCTGCCCACATGGTGCAGCGGCTTGCAAGTTTCAACGAGAGTTTGTCGCTTTAAAAACTTAAAACAGTTCGTTCCCTTCAGAAGTTTGAACAATACCGTATTTACTCAGCAGTACAAAATTTACAATAACATGAAACATCGACCGGGCTTGTGTATTCAGAATCTTATTACGTCATCCCAATCCAAGATTCTTGTGGTTTACTGAAACTGTAGCAATCAATCGATCTTGTGCTTTCAGAAACAGTTGTTCGTGAGCTTGACCCTGCCCTGGACCTAGTGACCTTTCGGAACCTAATAATCAACTATCCATTCCACCCACCCCTAACTGTTCGGTGTACGTAAAAAGACTGCTTCATTTTATTGTAAATTTGGTACTGATGAGTCAATACGGAATGCTTGCATCTACCAGTTTTCTTTTTCTAACCACCATGTGGTGGTAATGCAACAAAGTGGTCACGAAATATGAAGACCCTCACTGCCCCATTGAGCAAAGTGAGCAGGTGTCGTTCGATTGGATGGGGTCCTCATGATCACTCAAACCGCTGGTTAGAGACTCTATCCGAAATGGCGATTTGTTGCAGTTAGTGGCGTACCTGTATCCATACCATTTCTAGTTCTTCCGCTTAGTTTTCTTTTTAGTAACGTTTTCCTCTAGGATCTTCCACGTCACTATTGAGGTGAGCGGCGGTCCGAGCCACAGTACCTTTTGGTCAGGTTCGTGGCTGCCATGCTGATGAGGATGTTGATGATGATGTTCAAACTTCTGAAGGGAACAAACATTTTCAATGATTTGACGGATCTGCAGATAAATTATTCGGCAGACAGGATTTTGTGCTAGAAAAGAAAGAAATAGGATTTTCAGTTGCGTCCGGATAATCGTTTCTTCTTTACTCGACCAATTGTTTAGAAAACAGAACTGATCATGGAGGTAGATGTCATGATTCCGCTAAAGTTGTTGCCATTCTGTTTATGCCAACGTCAACCGTCTCAACAACTCTCCGTCCTTTTGTAAGTCCTGTGAGTCTCTACAGTCCATTTCTACTTGCTATGTGCAAATTTTGTGCTCCACTCAATCAGCTGTCAAAAAAAAGATTACTTAACGTTTTGATTCTAAAATTGTGTCGAAGAATATCTGACAAAATCAAGGCAGTGCTCATTTCCAACCCACCTCACACTTATTTTTGCCCTAATCCTAAAATTGTGGGTGCAGTAGATGCATCTAATTATGTTGTCGTCCTGTTGTTACACACAGTTATCCTGGTGTTATTGAGAAATCAATCAAACATGCAGCACAAACGTTCACTTCAGCAGAGAAAAATTATGGACAGATAGAGAAGGAAGGCTTAGTAATATCTGCCGTGAAAAATTTCCAGTCTTATGTGCTGTGGATGACTCATGTTGTATACAGACCATATACACCGCTTTCTACTTTTGTTTCCATTAAAGGTATGCTCAGCCAATTAACTGGTACGACGGATCCTATTGCTTTCGAATGGTGTATATGCGTGTCAATACCAACGGTCATGTGAAAGCTCATTCACGGTCGAATGACTCACACAGTTTCATGGGGATATGTGATTTTGACTGCAATTACCGTGAAGAATTTTGTCAACCAGGACGTTGTTGACGCTACTTTTACATCAGCGATTGCAATCCGACAGGTACGATCCACTATCCAAGAATAGGAAATGATCCAGATGTCTTCAAGTATGCAAGCTTACGTTGCCAACATCTTAGATGAACACGTGATGCATCAGCTTGTCCTGAGAAGTGCAGTATTAACGATGATCAAGTCACTTCGCACTGTCATCATCATCGTCATCCATCATCATCATCATGATCATGATCATCATCATCATCATCATCATCATCATCATCATCATCATCACCATCATCATCATCATCATCATCATCATCATCATCATCACCATCATCATCATCCTCAACAACAGCAACAGCAACAACAACAACAACAACGACACAAACATAAACATTATTTCTAGCATTCAGCCAGCATTGACTGCTACTTTATCGGGTAGCAAAGTTAGACGGGCGTGTATTTCAACACTAGGTAAACTACTTCAAAGCAGCTATGGGATATGGTCAAAGCCCAAAGTGGATGGATCGCGATTAACAGAAAAGATCAAACCATCCGTCATCGGTCAAAGTTGGCCCAACAGGCGAGAAATGGTAAGAGGAATTACATGACAGAAAACGCCAGTCAAATGTACACAACCAAACAGAAGTGCATAGGCTGTTTAAATTTAAGCCTCGGTGTACTGTATACGGGAATTACGGCTCATAAATGCAAGTGCATGAGCAAAGTTGGAAAGTACAAATTAGACAATGATGATTTTGGTATATTGAAAAGCTTTTCGTTACATTGTAACCTGGCTTGTCGTTGTTCTTCACAATAGTCCGGAATGAGGCAGAGCCATTGTCATTTCTATCTTTGAGCAGTACCTGCGGATATTATGTCTCCGGCTGCAATTAGTACCGACAGTAGCCCAGCAGTAGCATAGTAGTAAATAAGTACGAATATATAGCGGAGAGGAGGAGGAAGAATATCAGTAAACAAAAACAGTTAATTTTCACAAAACGTAAGTCAACAAATTTGCGGATGTACGTTAACCAATGACTGCGACAAACTGCCATGACAGACAGCGTCTTTGATCAGCAGTGTGGATGGTTGCGAACCCTACAACCAGGTAGACGAAAACTATAAACCTTTTTTGGTGCGACGGTCAACGCTTTGATAACCCGAGACCACGTCATCTCCCGGTGGCCTTGAGATTCCTGCCAACCATCGGCGGCTACACTAAATAGTGTTCAGTGAGGCAGACAACCTGTCGACTTACGGAGCACAAGACCCAACCAGGAGAGATTATGTATTTCCATTATCTCGGTTATCGGTCGCGAACTTGCACATTTCTCATACGTGCGCCGACGGACTGCCGCGCTGATTACAAGGCCAACCCATTTGATACGTGTTAACTGGCGGAGAAGAGAGTTATCAAATACCGAGAGTGTGTATATATCGCAAACACGAATGGATCAGGTCTCTTATTTTTAGCGTAAAACCGAACACACGCGCACGCAGCAATATCACAAGCTGACGAGATAGTGCTACCTAAGTATGTGAAACTGTCCACAGTCTCAAGCGAATTACCTGCAAGGAAGAAAGTAGGAGTGGAAATGCCCCAGTCTTGGAGCAGCACTTTGCACTTTGAAGATGCAAAGCGCATTCTATGTAAACCAGTCCGGTCACTCACCTTGTTCAGCATGGTTTGCATGTCTTCGGCAGAGGGGCTAAGTAAGGCAGTGTCGTTCACATACTTCAGATCAGTCAAATTAGCGTCAGGAAGAAGCTCAACTCCAAGCCCACTGGATTCGCAAACCGCACCCTCCAGAATGTCGTCCACGACAGGATTGAACAGGAAGAGGGAGATTGGACACCCCTGACGAACACTATTAGAAAGGATGAACGCTTGAGGCAGTTGTCCGTAAGCCCTGGTTGCACACTGGACACTCAGTGACCTCAACAGTTTTACGTACTTCACCGGAAGTCCCTTGGGAAGAAGGCAGCTACAAAGGACACTACCAGCAATCGATTCGAATGCTGCTTTTAGATCGGAAGAGACTGTGACCAGGGCAACAGTATCACTCAACCGATTGGATGTGATATAAATGCTGTCATCAAATAAACTGAGTGAAGCAATGTTGTCAGCATATAAAATATTAATCGGCATACTGTCTTACAGAAGCTCCATTTCGCAATCTTCATATCTTCTGAATACTCCCTCCGATATATTTTTCATCACAAATTTGGAAAAGAAGAATGCAGGACACCCCTGTCGAACACCACTTGGCGCGGAAAATGTTCCGAACAGCTGCCCATGAATGTGCATTCTGTTTTCAGAACAGACACACCAGGACTTAAAATTTACGTAATATGCTGAGATTCTCGACGATGGAGATAGACCGACAGCGCGTCGGGGAACCGAGTCAAGAACAGTATTTAGGTCGAAAAATACCACTATCTTTGGCTGACAAAATGAATGCTGATACTCCAGTGTCTGTTTCAAGGTGAGGGAATTACGGACATATCTCTGGCCAGGCTGGAAACCTGCCTGTTATGCTTTCCTCTGGATCTCCGCGCAGTTCCGAGTTTGTCAGGTTAAGAGACTCATGAACACAGTGGATTCGAACGAGACAAAGTTTATACCTCTGTGGATGCAACATAACGTTCCGCGACCTTCTGCAAGGCGACAGCGTTTGTTGATGTGCACTATCCATGACACCTTCCCTCACTGCCCCACATGGAATGGGGAAATGTGATCACTTCGGATAAAATCTCTCACCACCATCTGCGAAAATCGTTAAATAAAGGAAATTTAGACATGGGATTTTATTGCGTTCAAGTATTTCAGGCTCCAAAGCCACTGTGATTTCCGACGAAGGATCACTTGGAATGTCTTAGCAAAACGCACAATCATCAACACCCACAACTGAATGAGCTGGCTTAAGCTAATTGTATTATTACTCATTGTGTTCGGCCCATTAGTCAAGTGACCGCGACAACTTGGAAATTTGTGAAAGAGCTTTTTCACATGTAGTTTCAATAAGGTCTTACCGACTGTCACTGTACCCATGAATCAGATTAAACAACACCGGTCTGTTCCCCATAAGATTGCCTTCTTCACCTCTTCACTTCGCTCGTAGCAGTTTACCTCACTTTTCTTTCGCATACTCGTCGGCGCCAGCGCCCACTTCTTATATGTACCGAGAATTACTTTTTGCCGAACTACACTCCATTTTTTTCTTGTATTTTTCTCGCGACTGCTTCAATGACAATACCTATGATGTTGCCCCACTAATGAATGGTAGTAGGTGAGTGGTACAGTGCGATCGTTTGTCCTCAATACACTAGTACATTCTAGTCACGACCGACTCCATTGCCATTCAGTCACATAATTTTGCACTGTACTGCCAACCAGAGTAATTCATGCACAACTTGCAGCTCACATGACCGCGATCGCACTAAACCCGTCACACACTGAGTCGAACCACAGATCCTAAATCGGTTAGGTAACGTGTACAAAGCAGTGATCACGTCACAGTGAGTATCCTCCCAGAGCACAAATGTTTCACATATGTGTCCAGTTGAGTAACTAGTTTTGCGTCTTGGTCTCAGGTGTATGCTTTTGATAAGGTCCGTAAACTTTTTCTCTTGATAAGGCACTACCGCAGGCAATCACGTCACACCCTACCTTCTCTAATTAATCTAGAGTGAACGTGGCTCGTAACTGTTCACTTCCTTCCTTTTCAAGTAGATTAGTCAACCGATCCCAGTCAAACGGAATTAATGGAATCTAGCTTCTTACCGGTTAGACTTCGTCAGTGTTACATATATTTACCACGATCCGGATTCAGGGCGGTCGAATCGACCGCTGCTCCATTGGCCTCAATCTTCGCAGCATCGAATTATCGTACACAAAATATTCCAGAGCTGCAACCACTTGTAAGTGATGCTTAATTTAAATCAATTAAAGTGTCTGCTATTTGAAGCTAAGAAACGTGCATATACTGTGGATAGTGGTCGACTAAATATTCTTTCTAGCTATTCAGTTTTCATGGTAACTACGGGACTGTTTTCTTGGAAGAGCAACCGGATGAACAGAATTCTGTTGTAATGGTTGTAGGTACACTGACAAAACAAAGGGGAGAGAGGCAAAATTTCGCCCAACACTTAACAAACTCTGTCATTCGCCGGATGCTTCTTATTACAAGTCAGATTAAGTTGAACGCTGACATACCACCCATGGTTACAGATATATAATATAGGACTCATACACTACATATTCCGAAATACGTAGAACAATGGAATATGTGCCTGGTAAAAATTTCAATAAACATTATATGTAATTGTACTGTTACATTATGGGATTTCGTTGAGTTTGTACAGACAAGCTAAGAGTGTTGTTAGACTAGGACACAGTTTGAGGTTACTCCATTTCAAGAAGGACTAGTCGTTATTATGGATCACCTATTATAATTCACGTGGTTGTCTTCAACTGAAGAGCACCTTGTTTTTTTCACGTGAGATGCCGATTCCGTTTGTCATTGTATTGGAGATTACACCAATCCATTAAAGTGTAGCCGATATTCTACCCTCAAATATCACGGTATTGTCAAACGTCCAACTTTTGCTTGATCAGGTTCGATCGTGTAACTTTATCATGCGAAAATGTCATCAAATAAGTGTTTACAAAATTTGTCACCTCCCGAAATGTACCTATTTTCAACGAACATCATGATAGGAATCCTATTCAAGATGATCGCCCGTAAATCCCTCGTAAACTTTTCGGGCAAGAATCTGTTGTTCAGTCGTCTTGCTGTGGCATACGATAAGTCCAGTATGTCTGCAACACCAACAGCGCCAGAGGAAGCAGATTGTTCAGTGAGTGATTTAGATTATCTCTAACCGCTCACAAAACTGTGTCGACACACTCCAGCACATGTCCTTGCGTGCTGGCCTGACTGTGACCAGTCTCTTGTTCTCATGCCTGTCATCTAGCCACAACGCACACGTTCCGTCACACTGATCGTATGCAATGGCAATTGCTTCCTCCACAAGGATTTTTCATCGCATTATTTCTGTTCAGCTAGCAACACAAGTTACATAAATAGGATGACATACTTTGACAATCATTAGGATTTCACTAGCGTTACGAACCCTATTTACATGTCCACTGTATTCGTACGGAGGGCCTTTACGGTAATCACGGTGTTTTAAAAAATCATCTTTGACTTGAATCATGTCATAGTCTTAGTAATTCATTTTGGTTTCTGTGTGTAGGCTAAATCTGTTTTTCTCATGTTACACGTGTGACAAATTCTTGATACACTTAAAACATCTATTACATTACGATTTGGATATATCCCCAGCGAGACCGTTGTATGTCCTAGTTAATAATATTGTCCCGAAAAGTAACGCACATCACAGATTTCATTGTGAATAGTCAAGTATTTTCTCGCCGGCACCAGTTCCAGATTGAACAGTTCGAGCCAACAGTGTAAAAATCGATACTGACTGTCACGCTGACAGTTTTTGAATCCGTTCAAACTAAGGTGTATGCTGAAACCGGTGTGAACATAGCACTACGCTATCTATCGGGTAAGCTGGCGTGCGATTTCAGAATCTCATGTACCAAGCACAAATACACGCTTCAGTGGTATAAACAAACTGCGTTCCATTTGGTGGTTGTTTAATTAACGGCTGTCACATGCCAGAGGGGGATAGAGGGAGGATAGACAATACCCCGTAAATATATGATGCTGGTCAGTAAACTGCATTCCATAGCGTAGAACAATCCAATATCGTAAAATCATGGGCACTATGAAACTTTTATGTTACGCCTTAGTATGGTTTAGTGTGCAATGCATGTGCCGTGGCAGATACAAGGCAACATGTATTCATGGATAGAATTTGACTGACAGTAGTTAGTACCTAATGGTTTGAATTAACGTACTTTATACACTGATTGCACATTAAATTGTATGATCCACAGGAGGTCCAAAAAGTGTTCATTTTTTGTTCGAAGCCACTGGTCTTACTGGAGAAGCACAACGAGCTGATAACTTTATGACGTGGGATGATTACATAAATGGCACCTGGCTAGTGATTGAAGCGTTTATGTGGAACAACTGGTTTCGTCAGTTAACTATCCGAATGATGCAATCATATAGGTTCAACAAGGGCAAAACAGCAAAAGAAGGTTTAGTAGAGTATAGTTGGGTCACATAAACCGTTACAACATTCGAAATGGACGATTAGTTTGGCAGACTTGATAATTTAGAAGAGACCTAATTGCGAGGAATCCGGTTATGAATCAACGGCAGAAGTGATAGAGAAATCCTGCTTAGGCAGTCAGTCGATTGTATCATCTGGTGGATTCCATATGACGCAGTTAGTTGGTTGGATAACTGGGTTCAAATGTGAGATTTCTGAGTTGCTGGCGTGGCTTGGTAGCTCAGCTGGTAGGGCATTTGCCGCGTTTTGGCATGTTACTTTTGTCGATGGTGTGAATCCAGCCGAAAAACAGATTTTTCGCAATTGGGTCTCTTCTAAAATTCGAAACCTCTATAATCCAGCAGCCCAAACGACAAAACACTACTATTGAGGGTGAACGGTTTACAGTTCCTCTTATCATAACGTCACACAGTTCGGGAACGGAGCTTGGGTGGAAATGCAAATGACATGACCTTTGACCACATCAACCGCAGGACTTGCACAACTTCCTTATGTGAACGAAGAATCGGATTTCGTAAATGAATAGAAATCGATTCAGCGGTGACAAACATCCGTTGTCTGACTACTTTGGAATGGTTGGCCTGAACTCTACAGACCACAGAAAAGGCCTGACTGGGATAAACTTGATAATCAGTATTGGTCAGATGAACGACCACTGCGTTGTTGATAGCTGTGGTTAAACCAGTTCCGATTGACACTGGATGAAGCGCCGTCATCCGTTTGGGCAAACGCCATGTGACGCGACCCATACACCGCTTTACAATAACAGAATAAAGAGTACACACTCACATATTGATCGAGGACAGATAGTTCGTATTTCATGTTCATTGTCAACAGTTATGATTTGATGAACCAACTGCATAACACTGTTGTCGAGAATGTGCTCCCGGGTATCTCACAAAAATAATAAATCAGGTTGTGTGTTGTAACATTACTCTTAAATAGAATGCCGATGGAAAAAGCTTTCTTCTCCATCATAATGTGCGGATCCTATGGTTTGGTTACTCTATTGTTCCGGGTTATGATATGATGTTAACACATAAGCGACCATCTTTATTTACTGGTTTAATGTGTCCGCAAAGCAAATTTCCATTACTATAATGACTAAGCAGAGGATGAGGCTTTATTTTATGCTTCATGGGCAAAAAGAGTCATTAAAATATGCACAGTATCCGGCTGATGTTTTCCTACAGTGAATAAAATGTTGCGAACTGCCATCAAGACGTTTATTCCGGTAAAAACCAAAACAATGATGTGAGTTTTCTGATTCCCTTTCAGTAGTAAAGGTGTTCAGGTTTCAATGAAATGAAAATACCCTCTGCAAGTCTTCGATGGCGGTAAATATTGTCAATAGACTGACCTGGTTGTTGACGTTCCAGATTGCTCATGAAAATGTCAGCTGGTAGTATGCTCAGTGGAGATTCCATTTGGTCGCCATAATTTCCACACACACTGCTGTTTTTTAAATTGTAACTGAATGATGAGAATACATCGTAGAAACAGTTTGTTCATTATAGACGTGAATTTGCCAAACTGAGTGTTTGATTGATCAGTTTGCTCAAAAGTGAACTCCAGATCACTAATCCCTACCTTTGGTGTTTCGCTTTTTGTAGGGTTTAATAACAAATGTTTGCAATTCTGAAACGCTTCACATGACCCAGTCTATATGACTGTATTGATCTGACGGTAAGTTATCGGTTTCCTTTTACTACTCAGTGATAACTTTCGCCAAGTTAACATGTTGTTTCTCTACTAGTCTGATCATGCATGGGCATATATGTTGAAGAAATGAATTACTGCGAGAGTGTTATTCATGACGTTCGTCTTTTGAATAGTAGTGTTTAATAACCGTGTTACGGGTACTGTTAGCTAGAATGACGTTAATGTTTCCAGCAGTAAACAGTATTCTTGCGATAACTGACCGGAAACAAGGACAAAATTGGTGAAAACCAGCGCCTGAAGAAGTCGTTCTGTTTGTTCAGTCACGTCAATTTCACAATCTGAACACCACTCACCTCATGTTCCAAATGTTACAATTAACAGATTTTACCTGACTGGCTTGTAATAAAGGAACCACTGGACCTAAGTGGTCCGATGCCAACAGCAGACCGAACTGGTGTTGAGGTCAGGCTCACCTGTATGTGATAACCAGTTTCTGATAGTCTTAGGGGCGTTCCTCTCAAATTATAGTAGCAACGTTCAGCAACGTAGTTCTTTGTGATAACCGATTTAATTTTCAGAATTAGTGAGTGTCAGCTTCAAGAGCTGGTTTCATTGCACTAGTTTGTACAGAAGTGTTGTACAAAACTCGGCACTTATCACGCACTGAGTAACTTTAAAAAGGCGAAAGCTTAATTATTAGCGTCTCCGAGAGGTGCTTAAGAAAGACAGTCTTAGAAATTCCCTGTCGCTTTCCTATTTACTCTTCGATGATGGTGAGAGCTAACACGACTTTTAGGATCGTGACCAGTTGTCTACGACTTATCATTTAGATAACTTTGCATTTATGTTGAGTTTGTTGATATATCTTAAACTTGAGTTAAACACTGACATTTCAATTGTATCTAATGAACAGCAACCAAATGATGAACACAATACGGTTAAGAACACTTTTTATGACATTCCTTTCACTTTCTCAATTGAAAAGGTCGGGAAACACGATCCAGCTTCCTTCGCGCGGTCGGTTTACCAGAGGCAGTCAGTCGTCGTAATTTTGAGGCATGCCTTCTTGCTCAGTAAATATCACCGTCCTGTAGAATACTCACTGAATATACAACACCAAAACAGCCTTCTGAAAGGCACACAAAATCCTTTTAATGTTGTAATACGCTTGATCGGAGTGCCCTACTTAAATCTTCCCTGACAACTTCATTTGAATGAGGACTATGCTTTTCATACTCAAACAAAGGGACTCTTATGAACGGTATTTTGTGGAAACTGAGGAATTCTTCAAGATAGTCGTCTGAATTCTTAAAGTTTTACAACTTAAAGAAAGCTGGCAGCAGGTGTGCATATCTGAAAACCTATGAGGAGGTATCAAAAATTTAGGTCAAAAGAATAAGTGTTCCATGTGCATAAATACCTTTGGAACTGATAAATGATAAATGATAAAATGATAAATAGAAGTGAAACCAGAATATTTTACATTGAACCGTTTAACGAAGTAGGAGACTTCGACCTGTTTCTGAAGTCCTAATCGCGGGGCTCTCGATTGGAGATAACAGGACAGTTATTGTGTCTTCTCCCACAACGATCTGGCAACCTGATCATTACTCACAAACGAAAGTGGTTGAGTGTTCACATATGATAATTCAGACGTGCCTAATGTGAGGTCAGTGGCGCAGTTGTCAAACAGGGTTGTCTCATGAAAGCCTGGCCAGAGTTCTAGTCTCGGCCGTGGCAAGGATATGCACTACTGACGAGCTCTAATGAGACCGCAACTCGAGTCTAGTGTTCCTTTTCGAAAGAGGCTAGCTGCAAAGTCTATCTGAATGTGAAGTCTGTGATCAAATGTGAGTGATGTTTAAAGTAAAACTAACCAACCCCCCAACTACTCATCGGGAAACTAGAATAGAGAAGGCAAAGTACATCTGGGGCATGGGAACTCAAGTGCGGAACAAACGTACTTCAACAGACACCGTGGTGGCCACGGGCTTCCCGTTAACACTTCAGGGAAGACAGCAAGTCAAGGGGGGTGTCCACTGACTCGAACGATGCGAATAACATCAATCAAGAGCTTTCGGATTACTTTGCTGCTATTAGTCTGGCAGTCACATATCAGGAATCAAGAGAACGCGAGGTGACTGACACCTGCTTATCTTACACTTTCTAACCAGTTCTACCTGTAATCCAAAATACATGAATATTGCGAACTTATCAAATCTTCCCTGTCTTTTGTTTTAGCTGCACTGGATTCGAGCTAGTTTATCGCTTGCCATTGGTCACGCGAGTTCGACCACTACAAACATCTTTCTAACAGTGGCTTTATGTGCTGCACATCATTGCAAGGCAATCCAGGTGGCTATGTTGTTTGAACACTATTATCACGAATACATGCATCCGATATTTGTCTGGAATCACCGAATTCGGTAACAATACTCCAGTGCAAGAGCTAGGTTTGCTTTTGAGACCCATTTCACACAAGTGCAACTCGTCTTATAATGCTTTGGTCAAATGACTTGCCGGTCTCCTCAGACCTACTAGGTTGGAGTTAACAAAACACAGTCTCCGGGAAGTATTTCACTTCATTGACGTAATCCGAGACTTGAACCTAAACAACCAAAAAATATTCTCAGTCGATGTTGCTTCACTATTCACGAACGTGCCTCTACAAAAAACAGTTGTCTATTTGTGCGATTATATCGAAGTTAACAACAAACAGGTGGGCATCCCGAAAGATGAACTGAGAGAACTACTGTTGCTTTGTACTCGTAACGTTCAGATTCTGTTTAACAATGCAATCTGCCGATAGAGAGGTGGAGTGGCAATGGGCTAGCCTCTAGGTCCCCTGTTAGATAATGTTTTGGTTAGCAAACTGCAGACTAACCAACTGAGTGCAGTCAATGAACAATTTACATTTTACGAACGCTATATTGATGATTTTTTGCGTGGTTAATGAGAATTCTGACATGGACAGAGTTATGGCGGCTTTAAACTCAGCCCACAACAGTACTAAATTCACAGAGGAGTTAGACATCAATGGCCGAATAAATTTTTTGGTTGCTAGCATAGTAAGAAGAGGAGGACTCACTCTAGCTAAATGTGTATAGGAAAGAGAGCTGGAGTGGCCAGTGCATTCACTGGGACAGTTTCGTTTTGCTAAATCAGAAACGGAACCTGATACGATGTCTGACGGGTAGAGCGTTAGTGATCTGCACCCCCGACACTTTACCAACTGGGTTGGATTTTCAACGAGAAGTGTTTGTGCAGAATGGTTACCAGAAGCGTTTCATTCAGAAGACGATGCAGACAGTAGGGTCACTCTTCGTAAATAAGAAACTTGCGTTTGTTGGTCTGCCATTCAAAGGACAGTCCACGGTCGAAGTTATTTCAAGAAAGCCTAGAAAGTCAGTCGAGACAACCTACCCTGTCGCTCAACTGGGCGTGAGTTTCCGTTCAACACCCACTATCATGTCACAACTCAAAGACAGACTCACATGTTCCATAACCAACTGTTGTGTGTACTCATTTGCTTGTTCTTGTTCAGCATCATCCATTGGTCGCATTACAAGGCAATTGTCTGACAGACTGCGTGAACGTCATCCTACTTGGTTGAACAGTGATGTGATTAAAACGGTTTCAAGCGCGATTATTGCCCATTTGATCGATACTGTTGATTCTGACAGTAAAAAAATGCTTTTCATATTGTCTACCGGGTGCCAAGGAACCGATCAAAAATTGTGAAATTCCGATTGTTTTTTTGATGCTGAGGCCATTAGTATCGGATTACGCAAATCTAACCTCTGCTCTCAGAAGAAATTCGTGCGGACAGCTAACCTGCCCTGGTCCACAATCAATCAAGCTCACGATTTGGAACAGTGATTGCGTAACTGATAACAAGCACCCCGTCCATAACCTCTATTGACCGTTTTTATGACTCACCCTAGTTACTGTATTTCATATTTATTGTGTTTTAATTAAAACGCTGCGTTCCCTTGATCCATTTCACCAGTAACGATAAAAGACATACTTCGCGAGATGTTAACGTTCATAGGTCATCCATAGTAAAGCACATCATGGAAACAGGTCACGTTGTTGACCCCGCCAATTCGTTTCAAGTGTTGTTGCGTAACCGGAATCCGAAGGTGCTTGCTTTCTCCGAAGCCATGCTAATCAATACTCGCTGTCCGGTCCTGTGTGTGCATAACATGTTGACTCATGCAGTTTGTCTACCCTGGAACTGATAACGATCCCTGTTTTGTGTGAACTCAATCGTTGATTTTAGATGAGACCCAACTGTGAAAAGTCAGGGCTTCGGCTGGATTCGAACCAGGGACAGAAACACCATGCCTCTACGCGGCAAGCGCTCTACCAGCTGAGCTACGAAGCCACGCCAGGAGCTCGGAAATTTCACATTTGGACTCGGTTACCCACCCGTCCCACTGTCTCATATGGAATCCACCAAGTGATTCGTTGATTGTTTATATTGTTGTCTCTATCCGTATATCCTATATACTCTAATGTTTTACGTTCGTGACTGAAGGGAGTAAACGAAATGTTAACATCTCGCGACGTATGTCTTCTATCGTTACTAGTGTTTTAATTAGTCTGATGATCAAACACAAGGAACAAATCTTGCTCGCTACATTTTAGTTCTCATGACTTTAGTGGGTATTTTCGAAGGAATCAAATAAATGACATATCAATCAAGTGAACATCAGAGGAAAGCCCTCTAATTAGAACATCCTAAACCAAGCGTTAGCTTCCTGGGTGTCGTGGTAGTCTCCTTCGTTACTGATGCGCAGTTAGAAAGTAGTCTAAAATCTTTAAACGTTGCCTTTCTATCTTTCTTGTAAACAGTATATATTATAGCATGCTCGTCATAGTTAACGATTTCTGTGATTTCAGCTTGGGGAGAAGTCCTAATCGAGGAGATTATCGATTGGAGATAACAGGACAGTTATTGTGTCTTCTCTCACAACGATCTGGCAACCTGATCATTACTCACAAACGAAAGTGGTTGAGTGTTCACATATGATAATTCAGCCGTGCTTAATGTGAGGTCATTGGCGCAGTTGTGAAACAGGGTTGTCTCATGAACAGCGTGGCCAGAGTTCTAATCTCGGCCGTGGCAAGGATATGCACTACTGATGAGCTCTAATGAGACCGTTACTCGAGTCTAGTTCTTCTGCTGTTCGAAAGGGGCTGACTGGAATTCTATATGAATGCGTCAGTTGCAATCAATTGTGGGTGTTATTCAATCTATATGAAAATCTAAATAATTTCTGAAATTGCCACATTCAATAAAATGATAGATATCCTATTGCAAATACCTCTCCAAAATGTGCGGTTCTATGCAAACGACAAAACTCACCAAATTCTCTAGTGGACTTCATCATAAAATTGTGCATGAATGCTACCTGACTCGTCTGAGGGGTCCGAGCAGAGCTTGAATCCGAAGGGACACACATGCTGTCAGGAATTAGAACTGGACAGTAATGGACAAGGTTTGTCTAACCGCCGTCCAGTGTAATCTGTAATATAGCTCTATGTGACCAATCAGGTTTTATGAAGCCCAACCAATGTGCGTCTGCCTCTCGAGGATGGGTGGTTAAGCATGAACACCATCCAGCTAGCTAGTCCGTCTAGTTGGTCATCGATTCCCGATTACTTAACACTGGCTACCAGTTGGCACATTGAGATTAATCCTACCATCACATGTCTAACGGATGACAAGTCAGCTTTAAACGGAAAGTCTGCAGGTGTTATCACTCACATACACATTTGCATGAAAGGCTGGCCACCAAACTGAGTGCCGATAAAACCAATCAGTTCTCGGAAATGGACGTGTATTGATTACTGGTTCAGTAGTCGTTTAATTGCCGTATGGATTAGATACGGATCAACAGTTTAGCATGAATTACTGGAAATTAGAGGTCAGAAAGTCACGGATAATTGTAGCCTTGGTAGAATTGTATTACACGTGCCTAGATTTCGTAATTAGTTTTCAAACTGCACAGACTCGTTGATGGGTTGGTTATGATATCAAAAACGTGAAAATGACTCAACATATTTTGGTACTGACAGAACAATAGAGATTCGGTTGGTGGAACAAGATAGACAGCAACGTCCACAAGCATATTAAACAAGATCGTTTAATCCCATTGAGAGATGACAAATAAGAGAACATTCTTAAGACCATTTAGTATAAGTTGTGTGTTTAATGGTCGAAGTTCGGCAGCGATTTTCAACCACTTAACACACATCACTTGCGCCACTTTACCTTAATGAAATTAGAATACCATCTAGGCGTTCAGTACGGGCCGAATTTCAACACATTTCTGGTTAGTGTTATCGGCATCCGCCCTGATCTACGGACTGTATTGATTCAGCGATTCAGCGACTGATAGACAGGTTCGAGGCAGAGACCCAAGGGTCCCGGATCCAGTCGGATTTTCTTGTTCGATGTCAAGTGGGCGTCTGCCAATCTGAAAGGCCTCCATTGAATACAGGATGCAGCACCGCTCTTGGAAATTACAGTAAATATCACAAAACAAACTAAGATTACTCGTATAAAAAGTTCTTTAGAAAATGCGAGTCAAGTAATGATTTGAAGCGGTTCCTAGAAGCGCTACTGACTACCTCAGCAAGAAGACTGTTCCAAAAGTTAACAACCCTGTAGGAAAAGAACTGCTGTCTGAGAAAGGTCGGGGGACGAAGCTTGAACAGCTTCATGTTATGCCCTCGCCGACCGTCATCATTCAGTACAACGAACAACTGATCAACGAGGCCTACTCTAAAGAGGAAAAGTATGAAAGTTAAATCACCGCGGAGCCGTCGAAATTCAAGTGGGTATAGATCAAGAATTTCAAGTCGAGACTCGTACGCGACGTTTCTCAGGCATGTGACCAGTTTGGTAGCCGCGCGCTGGACACGCTCAACAGCTAGCATATCTTTCTTCAGGCCGGTATAAACGACCTGATTAGCATACTTGAGGAGCGGCATTATATAAACCCTGTAAAGCGTTTCAAACGCTTTGTTGTCTATACGGGGTAAACTGCGCTTAATCATCCTAAGAGAGGCAAACCCTTTTTAGCCACCATCTCGTGGTGATGCGCAAAAGATAAGTTAGACGACAGCCAGATGCCCAGATCTTTCTTCAGATCGATTTTCATGATATCTGTTGTGCCGAGTGCACTATGAATCACGAAGGCGTTGCCAGAATCTCCACCAAGTGACATATGTGCTCAATTACTGACATTTAGTGAGAGATTCCAATCGTCCGACCGATGATTAATCACGTCAAGATCAATCTGTAGTGCACTGGAATCAGTTGTATGCCAGATTTTTAGATCATCAGCGTACAGGAGGGCGTTGCTGTAAATATTGTCCAAAAGACCATTGATAGAGACCAGAAACAACAGAGGACCTAGCACTGACCCTTGAGGAACTCCCGCAAAAATGAAAGAGGCAGATGACAGGTCTGATCCAGTTTCAACTCTAAACATTTTGTTATCAAGGAAATAAACAATCCAGCTAAGAACCTCTCCTTGAATGCCATAGGCTTCAAGTTTGTGTTTCAGGGGGCCGTGTGGGACACGGTCAAACGCCTTGACAAAGTCGAAAAAGATGACATCTGAGATGAGGCCGTTGTCTCTGGCCTCCGTCAGACTGTCCATGAAAACAAGCATATTAGTTCCGCATGACCGGTTAGGAAGGAAGCCTTGCTTGGTGGAAGAAAAAAGATGGTTTGATAAGAAGTGGCTAAAGATGGCACTCTTTAATAAGCGCCCCACTATCTTGCGCGGAATACTGGTGAGACTGATCGGCCGATAGCTAGCCGGAGAGTGCCGGTCAC
>LUCH01005132.1:26821-44921 GCA_013368495.1 Paragonimus heterotremus | reverse complement strand
GAACCCTCTCAGCCAAGACGGCCCAGGCAGCCGATGTCCACATGTGTTATCGAAACGGTAGCTTTAATAAAGCTTCCTTACTACTGGTATTTCCGTCGTTCTTGAATACAACAATGGACATGCGTGACAATGTCTTCTGTTTGTTGACCCGGACGATTGACAAACGATCAGTTAACTTCTGACGATGTGGTATCTATCGCAGCGGGCGATGGGATACCTCTTCACACGACTAGTACATTCAACGATGCGAAAAAGTACTGAAACAATAAACCCAATGTCACCGGCAGCGAACCATGTTAGCCAGAAATGAAATTCTGCTTTAAACTCGGTGGTCAGTGAAGTCCTATTGATGAGAACAGGAACTGATGTTGTGTGTTTACAAAGACCAGTAACGTGTCATCCGCCTTTTCACTTTCATCGACCCCATCAAATCGCTTAGAATCTATCTATTCTGACTGGTGTTATCATAGGCGGCTGACGAAATCAAAGCGTATTAATAACGTCCCGGAATGCATGCTTTCAACATGTCCTAATCGAATGGACGAAGGAAATTCGGTGTCTTAATAATGCCCTGTAGATGGATCTGGTTGACTAAATGGATACATAATTAGGATTAACGGTACAAAGATGGTGGACGTGGTACTGGAAGCAAAAGGTCGGTACGCACTGAAGAGATGAAAAACAAAGAAGTAATTAGGATGTGGTTGAAATTTTTCTCATCAGAAACAGACGTAGACGAAACTTTACTGTTGTCATATATATATCAATAAGATTCGTGATATTGATTCTGTGACTTCGCTAAATATTTTGATGCGTTATCCAAAACGGTTTTCATTGGAATTCATTACACCTAACAAATGATCATTCACACTCACGGAATTTGTTTTAGTTCATTTTGACTAACCGAAGAACCTTGTCAGTTTGCATGTTAGGTGATCGATGAGGACTCAAAAAATGACTGTTTTCTCAATACCTATGTCTGCCAAGTTATTCGGTTGAACTTATTAAGAGGACATAACATTTTAAAAGTATCATTACAGCTAGAAATCTTTGATCGAAAGGTCACAAAAAATAACCAGAGTATAAAAGAACCAGTAGGGAATTTCTTGTGCACCGATAAAGAGAAGGTTTAGACTACGTGGCTTGCAATCGGCTTGGGAACAAAAATGTAACGTGAGTTTTTTTATTTGGTAAGAACGTCCTTGGTGTGAAGAGTCTAAGTGAAAATGTGACTCAGTGTAAAGCTTAAGTAAGTTACAGACCGGGTTCAGAGAATGATGCTAACCTCCGCCAGCGTATTTGGGCAGTGATTGGAGCGTTTAATAAACGGTTTCTTGCAGAAATGAAAAACGCATAAACGCTTCAGGGCGTATCAGAGGTCACTGCTTGTGTTGGACTATGTTGATCCGTCATACGCAACTGACCTCAAACATTTAGGCAACTTGTTCTAGCCCGAAAACAGTGTGGAATACACGTTTCCAGATTTGAGTTGCCTGACAGTGACGTGCAGCTAAACTGTACACTTGTTTGTGTACCGCGGAAGAGAGCATATTGTGTCAAAATAAAATTGGAGTAGATTAACTGCTTTTTTACGGTTAGTAAAAGGCAGGTCCGGCAGGAAGTACTGTTTAAGATAATTGTATTATCATTAAAGATTCATTTAGGAAGTACACTCAATCGTAAACACCTCATTGTCAGTTGAATAAAAATTAATGATTATGGTATAAGTTTTTGTCATCGTCGGAACCGAAATTCGAACGAAAATTTGAAGAAAAAAAAAGAATAACGGTGACAAAATCATGAGGTCATCGTGTGCACCGCAATTCTCCGGTGGATTAATGCGAAGTGATTGTACTGCTTGATTTCCGTGGTTCAACTCACCAGTTTTGTGTACATCTATCGAGAGACAATAATATGCTGAGACTCAAGTTCCTTTATAGACGTTTTAAAACAACCGACATTTCTTTCGTCTTGCTGTACGTCCTGATATGACTGTGTACTTAGAAAGTTAGTGCACATCACAGATTTTCTAAAAAGTTGAAATCGCGACTACAGGCTAACCACATCACAACCTTAATCTTTGGAAAAACAAGCTACATCCATCTGTTGCACACTTCATTAACCGGGACAGTATCCAGCCGGATAGCAAAGCTCCTTGTCAAGATGAGAAATAAACGGTAACCGAAAGTGTACCAGAATATGAAGTTGTATGTTGCTGTCTTCTTTATTGCTAATATTAACGGCTCAGTCATGTCAGAGGTTTAACATGTCACGAATATACTCGGCTATTGATTATTGTCAATGCGTCACATGAAGCATAGTTTCTTTTTCCGCGGTTCTTATCAGAGGTAAAATCTTGGACCATAAATTTGATGGGTTGGTTTTTCACACAGATAATACATCACAGTTATACATTCACTAAAAATTGAACAGGGTTACTGGGCGTTTCTCGATTAACACCAGCAATTCGAACGAATGTCTTTATCAAATATCCAAAAGCAAAAAACGAGTTTGCACCAGCCGTTGTTAACGGTACAACAAAATGAGACAATTCCAAGCAATCTATCAATTTGAAACACTGGGTTCCCTTTAACCACTTCATTAGAGCAGAAAGAAGACATATATTGCGATGTGTTAGCATTTCGTTTACTCTCATCAGTCGCAAACGTAAAACCTGCAAGTTATATACATCATACAGATAAGGACAGACAGGGATTAGACATGCATACAAGCACACCAAGTATGATGTAATCACGACCATGGCAACCCGATAGGTTACCTCAACCACTTTTGTGCACACAACCTCGGCTGGTAAGTTCGGATCGATAACATATATATCCACACAACTTTCCACTTGACAACGCTGACAAAAACTTTGCTCTGTTTGTATAAAACTGAGGTTATTGACCCAATTTGTTCAACACAAGGCAGCTTTCATCTCCGATAAAATCCGAAACTTACCCAACAGGGCAACTGATATCAAGAAATAGAGAAGCTTTCCATTTTATATGTTCAGTACCTGTACTAACTTCATACAGTTATATATGTCACTACATCATAGTTAGTGAAAAGTGTAAAACTTTATCATTTATCTTTTTGAATCATATCGATACGATGTACATCCTAAAATTAATATCACTCATTCGGTGAGTCGTAGACACAACTGCTTGGGAATGATCACAGAGCACCATGATCCACCTTTTCTACTCCATTCTAAATTGTCGTGCTGAGATATGCTGGAGCATGATTTACTATCACACGGTGAAAGATGATAGACAGATAGTTGTGAGTGGAAATGATAACTCGGACAACGGAAACGTATTTCCGCATGACTTAAGTTTCATCGACTGCAACTTGGCACCATCGCATCAACTTACCAACAAATGTGAGGGCCTAATTTAATAATCATAAATCGTTTACTCACCTGATTTCAATTAGGTATTTCCTTTACTTGCTCGATTGGTTGCGTGTCAATATCGGAAGGGACTGTTTTTTGACAAACCGTAAGCTTGAATTGATCCACTTGAGAAAATTCGTGACATGACAAAATGAATTCATTCATCCGGGTTGGATTTCAAAATTTACGAAGTTCTATCCCCAACTGGTTAATGACCAACTGATGTGCGAGTTGTGGAGGCGATCGATACTGACTTTACAGTCTGTCACTACTTTATGGACAGCATTGTTTTTCTTGCTATTTGATCGTTTTTTACTTATTTGCAACGAGTTAAATTAGTGGAAAGTAGTCAACAGCCGTTCGAAGCATACTACCTTCATACTTGTTGTTGTATGTAAAAACAGCCGGACATTTCCAAACGATATTGTATTTATGTGTAACATATACTGTCTATGCGCACGAAATGCGTATAAATCGACTGGAATGAACTTTAAAAGTGAATTTGTCAAACTAACATTTTTAGTCTCAGAAGCTTCTAGAACTGCGCAACAATTGTAATTTGGATAGCCAGGAGGAATCCCAATATCAGCAATTCTTTAAGTTTAATTTCTTTGCGCTACGCATAATTTTATATTATAGGCTAAGCACCAGTCACATTCGTTCACCATCTCCACATTCTTGTTTTATTTTAAATGGGCTAAGTCAAACAATAGTACCGTACTCGAGTATCATTCCTGCGTGAGTTCTCATCCGCGCACATTCTTGTCCTTCACATCGTACTTGCATCTTCCTCGACGTCATTGATTTCGAAACATGTACAGTAGGACAGTCATACCTACGCATTCAGCTACAGCAGGTTAGAAGTACTGCTCAGGACATCCGGACACCTTGATTGAAGGCAGTTACTATCCGGTTTAGTACAGCCAAATACCTTCATTTCGAAGCATCACAAGGAGACTGAAATTTCCAACTTAACTGAGGCAGTTGGTAACTGTTTGTTTGACCTACTTCATGAGCCACTGTTGAACAGTCGCAATGGATTAATGAATGACTTTTTAACAACACGAGGATTGGTTGACAGATTCCAAACAAATCTTTTTAGTTGAGAAAGAGAGGATAAATGAACATGTGAAAAAAATTGTCTCAATTCTGTTCAAAGTCTGCCGATTCCCCTGTCTTAACTATGTTAGGTTGTGTAATTACTTAGCGGTCGCAACACATCTCAACCGCGTGCGTAGCTTTTCAGTGTTATGTTTACTCCTCCGATTCGTAACCTATTGTGAATCATTTGCACAGGTTGCACTTTCCATTCAAATTCATACAGAATAAAAACGTGCAATTTCCTTCGAATGAATGTACAAGCAGTGGCAAGTAGTGATAAAAGCCTGTGTAAATCAGTTTTTTCTATCTACAAAAGTCCATTCCAGCACCGTTACGACAGTGAATCTGGTCGTTACTTTTTTAGTCATTATGGAGTGCCCAGCACCAGGTACGTCTTAGTCAAAACTGTTTAGCACTCACAAAATGCTGTTGCCTGAGGACTTTCACAACCATTGATTAACTCACTAGTTCCAGGTTAGCCTGCTACGTAGACCATTCTTTCATTTCACAACTTATTCTGACGACGAACACTTGCGCACGTGACGGAATGGTATTAGTCCTGGTCTCAAATCGTGCATGGTGTCACTAATCTTTGGTCACATGTGCGCCAAACTGAGAGTCTAACGGTGGGAGGTGCAGTCAGTAATCAGATCAATAAATTGCGGTGATGTAAGCCAATCACATTTGTGCGCCATTCCCAACTGGCGAACAGCCTGAGTTAGAATGATACAATCCGTACTTTTTTGTTTTAAAGTGCCCGTCATCATTTTTGTTAAATGCATGCCAACCTCGGATGATCAAAATGGTTTCCTTTCCTTTGCTATATATCTTCAAAGTGGTCTGGATTAAATGAAGTACATTGGCCAGTTGGGACAGACGGAACGGAATCACCTCAATGAAGTCTCAGCCCTGTTAAGTGACTTATACTAAGGAGCTTTCTAACCGAGTAGAGTCAACAAGCTCCAGTGGACAATGGAAGCCGAAACACACTTGGACAATGAGAGAGAGACAAAACACATCATCCATTTCAACGAACGCAGTTATGGTTCAATCGTGTACAACGGGTATTAACTGATCCATTTGGATTAAGACACTTGTATTTGTAACCTTTCCCACACTACTGAGAATTCAGTGCGATATATCCGGTTCCACTCTCGGATCTATTGAGCTAGTGCGATCTGGTTGCTTGGAATCACTCTGGAGATATAGAACAGCGTCAGTTATGTTGAGATTGAAATACGTTGACGTTTATTTGAAGGATGTAACAGGGGAAACAGTTGGGTTTTTTAATCAAATAAACACGCGTTATGGCTGCTACACATAACATTTCCACCTCCGACTTTCTTTACTGCAAACAGACGGTATATAAAGTGTTAACTCAGGAAGATCCTGAAGTAAAGAAGATTTAAAAACAAGAAATGAAACCAGTATGTCAGGCGCCGTGTCTAGTTACCAAGCTATATAGCATCTTGGGTACTTCTCACAATAGAAGGCGAAGAATAATTAAGTCAAGCTGACTAGAAAGTGAGTGAGACGCCGATTAACATGATGATCTCACACTTACCAAGACCAGAGCTTAGCTTTCATTTGGAACCAACATATGCACTACTCATTAGATTTACTGTGATCGAAACTAAAGATTAGTGGAGCTTTTGGAACGGAGTTTTTAAAACAGATGTACCTGATGTAACGCCACTTTCTAAGTGTGCTCAGATTGGGCGTGCACACGATCTAAAAATGAGAGTGAATTCAAAGCCAACGGTCAGGAAAATAACAAATATGATAATTGGAAAATGGCTGACTCAAACTGAACTATTGATCCTGATCTGTTATAAGACTAGCAAGGATAAACAGTGCTTAGAAGGAACAGAGCGAAGAGACTGCAGATTAAAAACCGAGGAATTTTTCTGGAAAGACAGCCTCGCCAGTTGCAAATAAGATCACAAACACTTTTAGCCAATCAGATCTAAGAATAGAGTATTGATTGTTGATGGAAAGTTAACGATTTGGTCTGCATAAATTGTGCTCTTTTTAGGATAGATAACATCTATCTGAATGCGACAAATGTGATCAGCTGAGTGTGGTGTTCGTTTTATATAAAATATTGTCCAGAAAACTATACAACCTCGACGTTCCGTGCGAGCACACTAGCATAGATTGGTGCTGCTTTTGAAGTGAAGTCTCTTGCAACAAGCAAGTTGATTATCATCCTGCTCTCTAGAATAATGGTATATTCGAAGTTAACAACTTCAAAGTCTGTCTGGCGGCTGTCGTCCTTCGATAGTGTAACGGGAGGTACCGGCGTATAAGCCAGTCATTTTCATAGCACATTATATGCAACATGTAACAAACCGTAACATGACTATAAATTAAATAAATGTATTTCGGAGGGAAAGCGGATTCTAAGAAAGAACGTACGAACTGGACAATAAAGATTTTGATGTATTTAACTATTCTCCCCTGAATATGCGAACAAAGGAAACGCAAGAAATCAATAGGAGTGTAACTGTTTACAAACCGAATGCACTTCCGGCAAGTTAGTCCAGCACGTTGAAAACAAGCATTGTTGAGAAGATTACAAACTGTGTTAACCAATCAGACATTCGAGGAGAGTACAACTAAGGTTCTTTGGATATGTAAATAGGCTATTTTTAGGATTGCATTGGATCAGCTGAAAAGTGAAGCGGCAGTTAATGATTAGAAGATAACAGCCTGACTGAGACCATCGGTGCTAAACAATACCTTGACAGAACAGGCAAATGATGAAATGGCAAGAAGTCCATTGAATTGTAACAAGTTGAAGAACCAAACTCTTTTCTTCAAAAAAAGGTTTCATCTGTTACGAATAGGTGATACCCATATGACTGAGGACAGTAGTGACCATTGAAAAATAGGAAAAAATGTCGCTCAGGAACTTATGCGATTCACGGAGTGGACACTGAAGTGTTACACAATAGGACAGAGTAGAGAGGAATTTATATCAGAACATTACAAAACAAGTGAACATAGATTCAAACACACTTTAAAGAGTACCGATCATCACAGCGATGCATAGCTGACAGATAGGCCAACTTGTATAGTAAATCTTCTATCATATGTGAGTTATAATGAATTTAGATTAATTTAAAGACCATACACCTTAACATAAAGATATCCGAGACTTGAAGGTTTTAAGTTTTTAGTACCACCGGAATTCACAAGCGTTTCCCTCGTTTTTATGAAAGGTGATGAGCGGCCAGTTAATGTTCACCTTCTAAACTATTGTAATGGAAATATTTTCGGAACATTTCTACTCTCACCTAATCTTCTTTATACGCTATTTTGCTTTCCGTTAGCTCTTAGATTGTGTAGATCCTCTGTCTTTGAGGATAGTTCGTAATGAGTACCAGAGTGATCTTGTTGTTACGATTCGATATAGGTACCTGTTGCAAGATAAGACGGTGAAGATAGAGAACGAGAGTCTTCCAAATCCAATACAACTGAAATATGGAAGAGATCCAATTGCGAAAAATCTGCACTTCGACTGGATTCGGACCAACAACAGAAACGAGACATACAAACACATCAAATACTCTACTAGCTGAGCTATGAAGCCACACAGCAAGCTCAGAAATGTCATATTTGAGCTTGGTTATAGCGTTTGGGCATGTTATTTCTGTCGCTGGTTCGAATCCAGTCGAATTCCAGACTTTTCACAATTGAGTCTCTTCTAAATTATCAACTCTATCAAACTACTTGTCAGCAGTACAACTGAGCTGGTCAATCACACGTTCCACTTGTACGGTTATATCGCAAGAGAACGTCAAAGGCTAATCACATGAACGGTCAGTGTTACTGAGACAGACGGAGGATAATACTGTATCGCTGGTTCTGCCACTCAAAATCGTTAAACGTGAAGTCCCTCCAATGATCTTTCTTTCGAATGACGTTTTTTTTCAGTGCACTTATTTACCTTCCTGATTTCAGAAGATGTCCTCAAAAATTGTAAATTTTAGCTGAGGTACAATGCACATTTGGCCAATATGAACATCCATAAAACAAACAAAGTAGAGTCTAGTGGTCAGCTGACTAGGTGGCAGCGATTCGAAAATTTTTGCTATAACACCGGGAATTGTAACATAAGTCCGAGAAATACGGAGCCGTGGTAAATGACAAACAAATAAGAATCCTCGTGATACCCATCTCATCAGCGCAAGCTTGGGCTTCCAAGTAGAAAATAGAAGTTTCAGTTACCATCAATTCACTCCACGTTTCTGCTACAAGTGTGTCATAAGAAACCATGAGCTGAGACACGTGGAATATTGACCATTGTTAATGAATTGGAATAATATGAACCAAACCTTTAATCGAGTCTCCAACTGCGACGACAAATAAATTAGACATCTCAGCAGACAACTGTCTACGCAGTAGTTGGACGCCAGTGAAGCACGAAGATATGACAAATGGAAATTCACTGTTTTCTCGGGACGAACTGAATCAGCCAAGCTCAAATCATATTGCCATAGAATGATCAACAAATGGTAACAATACACCTAAAATTGTACAGCTATTCCGTATAACGCACATCATTTTACTTACTGAACTAGACTAAACAGCATATATTGATACACACAGGTTTCACGCACAGATCCCTATCGTTTCGCAAACTGCAACTGCTAAACGAAGTGTAGTGAGGACAAGCGATCGTAATATAGTACTCACACCACTGCTATACATTAGTAGGACCTGAGCATATAGTTTAGCATTGAACAAGCCGCAGGAAAAATGCAGGAAGAAACATCGGAGTGCAGCATCGTCCAAAATGCTCCTTACTACGTAAAGGAACTGAGCATTAGGGTCTGTGACAACGGACACGGTCTGGGGCCAAGTACCGTGTGCAAATGAGTGGTTTTGTTTGTGGTTCGGTTTAAACGTTTAACCCTTGTTGCTTTGTTGGATAAACAACCCTTGTGCCACCTGCGTTCTTGACTCACAACAGAAGTATTTCGGAACCGGACGATTGCAATGAATGTTTCTGAAGAAGTTAGCATGTACAAAAGTGTCTAAATTCATAACTAATGGCACATTCACTTTTGACGTTAGCTTGTTTTCAAAGCCAGCTGTTTACTCTACAAACATTTCGTAGGCGTGCCAGTCAGCATTGCTCGTATGAAGTGTCGTATGAAGTGTGTAGATTGCTTTGGGAGTCAGAGCTCACCGCGTACTTCAAACAAAATAATTACTACTGTGGCTACTTCATAGAGGAAGGGTTCTCAGTAACAAATAGAACAACAGAAATAAAGGTTACAGGCTCAGAAATTCGTAAGCATAGAGAAAAATCTAATGTCGCTTTCAGTTGAACACGTTGATACTCCTTTTTTAGAAGTGAATACTCAATTGGCTTGTTGAAAATTTCAATCTGAACTATTTCTCGTTTTATTCACTTTTAAGACGAACGAATAACTTCAAATGGACGAATAAGGCGCAGTGTATCTTCAGACTAATTGCAGAGGGAGTGAACTAGTAAAAAATGTAATTGTAACCGTTTAAAGCCAGCAACCTCCCAAAAGACGGAGGAAACGAATCTAGCCCCAAGACAAAGGAAGTTATCGGTTATACCAGGATGACTGTGATTTCAGCAAAAAAAGAGACGGAATGCAAATCACTCGCTTCGTAGATGAAAATAATGGAGGTCATTTTTGTTTTGTCAACTTTTCTTACCGGTAAACTTCAAAACGCTGAATTGTATCTATATCATGAGGGATATGAGTGAAATGTTGGTACACCGAACACTTCGTCCACAAGGTTACTCTTCCACAATCAAGCGCGATACAGAGGTAGAGTATCAGCATAGTTTTCTCTAATCAGTGAAAACCGCCGATCAATCAGACTTCATTCCAGATTAAATGAACAGATAATCAGCATACTTCGAGAATGTTTCTGCAGTCATTGCATCACAGACGAGGGATGCTAAACGTGCTTCGTTAAAAGATACGAGAAACCAGAGTAAAGGACGTAAGGCTAACAATACTTTATTCATAACCATTACAACCTCTAGTGAACTGCATTGTAGTCTCAACTTGGAATCTGATTGCCGAAACAACATGAGCTCTAGTCACTTCCAACGGACCAAGACAAAGTTTAGTGATAAACATCCAACAAAATGTCACTCACCGACTGTTCTTGAAAATTCCGCCGCCGAGACATAAGACTTATTGTCTAGTTAGCAAAGGCAATGTAAGGTAATGTGTCTCGATATGTCAAATGTGTAAACCTCCTCAATGAACTAACAGGTGCACACTGCATCCAGTTCGGCCAATTCCTTCGTCCATGATTCTGACGAGTCATAGTTACTGATTAACCTGAAGTCTTTCTGGGTGTTAGTGAGAGACAACCAATATCTTTAAACAACGATGGGACAAGTTTATCTGTTTGGATAATTATAAGTGGTGTGCAGGGCTACAGGACGAATGCGATGAGTGGAACGATGATACAGTATAGCATATTAAGATACACGACAGATCATTCCTACCAATTAACTTTCGAAAGACAATATGTCCGTATTTGCTCTAGAAAACTAGAAACAATCGTTTCCGAGCAGAACTCCATCATTCACAGACAGCTGGATCAACTAAACGATCAACAAGTGGTCAACAGCCTAGACATGCAGCTGCAACACGATATTCTTTGTTATCCCATTAACTCGCCGTCAGAAAATGGGAGATAACATCACCCGTGATCATCGCTGAAGCAAAATATCAGACGGCGTTTGACAAACGAAATTCGAGAAACATTCTGACCTACCACGGACGGTAGGAGAAAAAAACAAATACTCCTTCGTGCCTCAAACGTCAAATGTACTGAAGGCAAAAAGCACGACAGAGGAAAAAAGAGGCCCAATAATAGTGAAGTCATTAGTCATATGAGGAGTGATTTGTGCAAGTTGAATTGTGTTCACAGTAGGTGGTCGCTAGGAAGAACGAGGTGTGATTGAGAGCAGTGTGAAGCAATGATGTAGCCAGTTATCAAAGCAACCAGCCTAAACTCAGGATGCATTACGAACAGAGTGGATATCAATGCTAACTCATCAACGTGAATAATATGGAATTATGAGCTTCAAGATTAGAAAGATATGTAGTTAACTACTGTCAGCCAATGTTGATTGACAATATGCTTCAACAACAGCAATGAATTCGCTACTCATTACACACATGGCATACTGAGGACTACTTTTGGAACAGTAGTTCGATCGCACAGTTGTTGTAAACCCTCGAGAGCATACGCTGGTGCGTGTGACAAAAATCGGATTCTTCTCCTGGTAGCAATTAACACGGAAAATCTCTACCCCGAAAAATACTGCGACTATCCCCGTGATTTACTCTCAAGACAGACCAAAAGATGCGTGCAAAAAAACAGCCTTGTTCCGCTCCAAAGACGTGTGCGATAAGGCGAGGGATACAAGGTATTTATATGATGCACAGTGACCTAAGAACATTCTGGGAACAGAAGATGGAAGGACAGCTACTGGAAATAATATTTAAGGTCACTATTTCACCAATGAATCTAGCGGAATAAAGATCGGAAAGGTAAAACATAGCCAAGGTTACCTCTTGACCGCTCTGGACAGTTCCGCTGATTCCGATTGGATAAAATGGTTTTCTTGAGGCCGGAGGCGGTTTTGGACGGAAAAAGTGGACTCCCTAATAATAGTGTGAAAACTTAGTAGCAATCAAAAGACTTGAAAAATAGTATAGTAGTTGGTCGAATTTTGGGGTAAGTTACTCAGGCAAGCCTCCTTAATCGTAAATAGACGGGCATTCTTGTTATACGGATGTGAAAAGTCTGTATGTTGACTACATTGTAGCCAGCAACAGACAACGTATGCCGTTTGTCAGCATATGCTCCATCAACCAAGCCAAGGACCTATGCCAGGAACACGGGAGTTCCCAATTAGGACTCTACAACGCAGAAGCATGTGATTTTTGTCATTGTTTTGGATCCAACGGAAACCAAGAATTTTGACGCGTGGGTCTCGTTACACCTAATAAATCTGCCGCGGAACTTATCCGTCAAACGGATCATTGTGTGCGTCAGAAAGGAACAGAAATTTTCAGTCGAGTCCCCGAACGATATTCCTCTGGAAAGTCTGGTTTCCGTCATAAGTGCATTCGCTTTAGTCACATAATGGAATAAGCTTAGAAAGTGCATTATTGATCACTCTAATGTCTTACCAGGCAGACGGAGGTGAAGAAGCGTATCGATTAAACATGCACTAAACCAACGGACTGTTTTCTGCAGTCAAAATCGCCACTCAAATTTAGTATGTCAAACAAATGCCTTCGAGGTTTCCAACTGAACTGTTACGTTACTGCACACGGCTTGTTCAACAATAAACCAGTTTTAATATCACACTCTAGTTCGACATAATAAATATGGCAAGTACAATCAGGCTGATAGCCATCGATCAGAAACCAAACGAAATTGCGGAATGGCATGCCACTATTTCCCGCATTTTCTTGAATATGCTGAAGACACATTAGGAAACGTCTGAGGGACGAAAATAACTGGGATCAACTTCTACTGTCCGATCGCCATCCCTGTTAATCTGCAATTTAGGACACAATTATTGATTACTGTCCCTGCTGAATTGGCAAATTCCCGACTCCATACGAACGTGTTGCTACGGCGAGTTTTGAAGGACAGGTTGGTTTCGCGTAACAACTCGACTGGTTTTTAACCAGTGACCATGTGGAGGCGGCGTTTCTCCACTGTCGACTGTCGGTGAACAAACCAACGGTCAATCCGACATCTGCACCATAGACAACACAAAAAATACACCTACACGAGTGCACGCATATTGCTATGTATACGTGTTTAACTGTCAACCATGTGTTGCTTGGCCTGGACTTGTTTATCTTTCGTGCAGTTGCAGGATTAAAAAGGAACCGTACATCATATGATTCGACCGTGGCGTACCAATTGCGCAACTGGGTAAGCTGATCAATAAATAATTATTGCGATATACTATTTGCTAAGGCCCAGCTTAGCTAAATAAACTACAGTCTACTGACCAACAGATCGTTAGCACAGATGAAACACCAATAGAAGCACGGGGCCTAAAGACCAGATAGAGCCACAGAACACGTGATTAATACACAGAGTCCTAGTGTTTTAAGTTATTTAACTTCTGTCCTTACTATAGAGAATAGCAGCCGGTAATATATAACCCATTCTGACATCAAGATAGTCATCATTCACTCAGATTGCGGTCAGGAAACTTGAACTCTTCAATTGTAACACAGCCTTTATAAGGTTACATGTTTGTGGCGATGAAGAGAAATGAATTAAAAATACTAACGAGGTCATGATAATAATGACATGATATTCACCCTCAAACATACTCCTGTCCATACAATCTGCAAATGAACATTTCAACCAAGGGAGAAAGTGGCTGTGGTATGTCTGTTTAGCAGTCAGCATTATGAGACACTACAACAATGACGTTACCTCTGTGTTGCTTCTGTGCAAAGTCAAAAATGATCAGTAACGCGTGTTCAACAGGACTGTGTCTCAACGTCAAATGCCCGCGACGGATCGACGTCGGTGAATAGGGTAGTTAACGTGAAATAACCGGAAATGATGCTAGTAACTCGGCTCGTCCAGTTATCAAAAATTAGAGACTGCAATGAAGACAGTGGTCTAACGTGGAATCAAATAAAACAATGATAAACAAGATAACCATCACAAACGTCAATTGCGATTCCTCATGGGAATCCTAATTGTACAGAACCAAAAGACTGACTAATGTCTAGTATCAAATGAACACTTAAAAATGTAACCAACGAAGTCCAAAGTAGCCCAACGGTTGGACCAAAAACACGGTCAGTGCATATGGTAGACTTCAAATTGGGAAAAATTTAGCCGTTGTGCTAATATGAAACAGAGCTGAGACAAGTTTAACAGAGAGTGGGTGGTTCACTGAATGAGAGGAAGGTTTGGTGAGCCAGTAAGAAATGGAGGATTATCCTGAAGGCTGGCTAGATTCACTGAACAATCTAGAAGTACAGTCCACGCGAAAGATCCCATAGAAGCGGCAAAAGAAAATAATGAACGGAAAGTGGAAATTTACCTGGGGACCAAATAAAACGTTAAATATAAATAACAGTATATTGAACTAACGTCAGTTACACAACCCAGACGAAACAGTTCGCCAGTAGAGATGCCATCTTTCTAATGAACCGAATGTAACAGATATATAATATTTTGATTACTGATGAGTAGTCGAGGGTGTGGTTAATTTCAAGCTGAACGAGTTGCACTCATATTTGATCACAGCTTTCGCATTCAGCCAGACTATTTTAGAAAAAGTAGTGAACTCGAGTTTCCATCTCATAAGAGGTCGTCAGTAGTGCATGTCCTTGTCACGACCGACACTAGAACACCGACCACGCTGTCATGAGGAAACTGTGTTGACCACTGCGCCACTGACCTCATACTGGACACGACCGAGTTATCATATGTGGAGACTCAACCACTTTCGCATGTGAGTAATGTTCCCATCGCTTGCACGTCTCAAGAGGACACACCGTAACTGTCCTGTTAGCTCCAATCGATAACCTCGCTATTAGGACCTTCGAAACAAGTCGAAATCTCCCATCTCGTTAAACCTGGTAAGCGATATTTTAGATTACTGATGAGTAGCTGGGGATTGGGTTCTAATCCCGGCATGGCAATGATATGCGCTATTGACGACCTCTAATGAGAGCGAAACGCCAATCTAGTGCTTCTATTCGAAAGGGGTCATTTGGAGAGTGCAACAGTTACGATCAGTTACGGGTGATGTTCAGTTTGACATTTATGGTATTTGTTGGGATGTAGAACAGAGGAATCAGAGGACAGGTGAACTTGTAAGTTGTGTAGAAAAGTGTGGCAGCGGTTACAATTTTGAGCTAAAAAATCACTGAGTTCAACAACCTGTGATCAGACAAGCGTAATGCACTACAGTGAATCAACACCATACCAACAGACAATCACAGGGGACTGCAACATATCGGTGGTCCAGCTGGTCCTAAACAACGTACGCTGGTGATATATAGTTACACGTAGCTATCCAAAACATCAGAACGTTAACAAATGAATCTAACTACTTGAACCCTTCTGTTAAAGGCTGCGCTCTCGAGACAAGTAACCGAATGGATCAATGTCACTTGCTGGAATCTCATCCAGACGATTTCCACTCGATGCGTACATGCATAGAAGAACACATTTGAAAATCTTGGACCGTGAACAAATCATCAATAGATTTTGTGTTTCATTTTGTATTGTAAGACTGTTATCTGTTCCATAATGAACTGATTGTTGAGATTGCAGGAAATAAGACAACGAGGCTGGAAGTCCGACAAACTCCGCTGAAATTACTTGGCAATGGTGACATGGCTGGCTAATCCATCCGTTTGCTGATTGAACGATATTGTTGATCGATAAACCCATTTGCACACGTGCATCATGCATGCCGGGCGTCTTTACTCTGACGGTCCATTACGCCTGCGCACCAACTGTGAGGAAACGTGGAGACCCCAGGGGACAGCGTTGTTCCGAAGTAGGGGTCCCAACAACAGTCCTGTGAAAGGAAGCAACAAGAAACAAACATGAGCCAAAGGCCCAATAAGCCATGCAGACGACTTACGCAAACGAAAACCAAAACGGCGTCGACAACACAGCAGCAACCCCCCACCCCCGATACACAATTCAAATCCAACCTATGCTAGCTTCGAACGCTCTGTCGAGCGTGATTTGGTGACCTGTGTCGATCAGATGCGACCCGATGACACTTGATATTGGTTTCGTTATACCGTTCTCTAGCCATTTGGGAAGGTGCTCACGGATCCTGTCTGATAGTCTCCGAGACAGTTGTCTACGCCAGAGGCAATCGCTATCAAACTCTACAACCCCCAACTGTGCGCCCAAAATAAATTCGTCCAGGCCCTACACCTCCCGTGGCCAACCACGTGTAAGCCGTCTGAAACCCCATGTCCCAGTAACCCGACTAACACGTTATCACACACCTGTTACATGATTCATGTAAACACAACGTGCACACCCACACAGACAAACCCATCACCACCCGGTTAGACAGTCATCCACATTTTCCATGACTATTAACGTTGAGTATAACCATATTCCTGTTTTATATATAAGTCCAATTAATCGCTTGTAATTTTATGTCTGATGAGAATTACCGAAAACAGCTGTTTGCAACCTTGACTTTTAGGAATACTTTGGGTATAATGGCAAAACTATGCTAGCTTGTTGGTTTCGACCGCACGTTACACACGCCAGTGGAATGAATGGTCCACGTAACAGTTAGCACTTTATAGACCCGTTCACTGATTTTTTCAATACTGAGGTTACTAAGTAAACAAGCTTACGCTTTACTTAGGCTAAATCATATGAGTATGGTTCTGAAGATTTACCTGATGTACTATAGTAAAGTGTATGAGATCAAAGGCTACAAACCCAGTAGAATCAATTTCTCTAACAAACTTAGCAACGGTGTACCAAAGCACCGCCGTTGAATATCTGACTAATTTTCTATCAAGTTGTATAATTTCAACTTCATCTCTGCACTCCTTATGAACTATGATAGCACAACATAGCATAAGGTGAAAAGTTGGTTTACTTAGCTGAAAAGCTGTGATCTGTTCAGTTCATTCATATGTTTACCAGCTAGGAAAACTATCTTTAGAACTAGTTCAGCGGCTTTTTAGTTCCCTCATAAGTCTTCGGATTCTGAGTAGCACAAATAAAATTTTCTCACCACTGTTCAATGGTAGTGGCTGATTGACCCGAGTGATTTGGACAGCATGTGACTACATCTATATTTTCGAAAATGAAGTAAACAGGTTGTCTGTCACACTTGCTCTCTTGGTCGTTCAGTTCCACTGGTTGATTCATGTTGCATGTTTGTTACGATGTTTCAAAGAATCAAAAATCGTTTCTCATAGTGTATGATGTACGAGTACCGTCAAGTGTGATTTAAATTTTCTTACCACTCTCTCTTCAAGTTCCTTCTGTGCTCACGTCACATATCAAATCTATGCACCCAGATTTTAAAAGAAACTTGGATAAAAATACCTCATCAGAAAGCAGTAAACAAGAAGACGAGAACTGCTTAGTTAGCTTAACTAGGGAGGCCACGCTCTGCAACACCGAAATAAGGACATATAACACTGGCGATATGATGTGATCGACATGAAGAGACTGGTTGTACGCTTATTTGAGTAAGTAGTACATCCATACAGATTCATAGGTGTATACAAGAGGAAAGGTGTTTACGCTGTACTGTGCCTGAGAAATAAATTGTATTCGACAGTTTATGAAGCATGTCCTATCTGTAGAAAACTACTGATGTTCAAATGCAAGATATCCACACCAAATCTAGTGAGCATGAAGTCAAACAATTTTGGCGTCGTGTTTAATATGTTATTAATAAATGGATTGAGAATAACATAACGTTACCAGCAAGCCGTAACACATTTGCATTAATCACAGTTATAGCAAACCGTTGCCTGCAGTGCGAAATGGATGGATAAATAATACCATACACCAACACATCTTGCCTAC
>LUCH01005132.1:0-22370 GCA_013368495.1 Paragonimus heterotremus | reverse complement strand
CTACTATCGGGGGTTAGTAGGTTGTATTTCATAGCCCATAAAAATCACTCGCGAACGGGCTTTGGGTGGAGAACAAAGGGTTCAGAAAAAATGATCGAGGTAAAGGTACACACATACACAGAACAACCTATGGAGGGTAAATTATTCGACTTTGTTTAGGAAGCAGTGTACAAAGGAACTAAGTATCTTGTGAAGACAGATCACGGTCTTCTTTGAAGCCCTGACAGAATACTGCAAGTTTGGCTAGTGAACAACACGTTTGAGGAAGTTAAAGACTTCAACTCGACTCAGAAGTTTTTATCGCTGGGTTATTGGTTGCATTTAACAGGCAGTGACTGTGTCTGTTATCATTACGATCAGGCAACCTGATCACTACTCAAAAGCGAGAGTGGTTGAACGTTCACGTATGATAATTCGGTCTTGTTTTGTGTGAGGTCAGAGATTAAGCGGTCAACACGGTTGCCTGATAAAAGCGTGGCCGGATTTCATATTCAGGTCGTGGTGTCTATACGCGTTACTGACATACTCTAACAAGAATAAACCACGAATTCAGTGTGCAATTAGGAGCAGCGATTGCACTATACTACTCATACCACTGCTGTTCAGTGATGCGTCCAGACCATAGATTTTAACACTGAAGTAATCACAGAAAAATACAACAACAAACATCGGAGTGCAGCATCGCACGAAGTGGTTCTTGACATCTAAGGAAACGAAAAGGAACTGAGCATCTTTGTTTATGGCAACTGTGACCTTCTGGGCTCAGTATCGTATGCAGATGAGTATTTTTGTCTGACGTCTTGTTGAAACGCGTAACCCGTGTTGGTTTTCTGAATGAATAACCCTTGCGCCATCCGCTTCCTTGGTTCACAACAAGCGCATGTGGTCGACTGAAGCGGGCTGAGAGGTCCCTATGCACGCTAAAGTTGTGATCGTTTGTGAGTGGTGTTCAGTATAATGAATACCAATATCGTCCAGATTGGTTATCCGATTGCTATGGTTGCAGTTCTACTCCCTTCAGCTGCTTCAAGTTGAGTATCACCCATATCTAGTTATAGGTTTTGCATACAGATAGACTTTTTGATCCGCTCTATGAAAGCATGGCCAAAGTTCCAAACTCGGTCTTAACGAGGGTATACATTATTGACAAGTTGTAACAAGAGTGAAACCTGAGTTTATTGCCTTTTTCGGGAGAGGTTCTCTGGAGAATCCGTAGGAATGAGGAAGCTGTGATCAAACGAGAGTTACGTTCACATTGCAGCTAACCACATTCCCCAATAACCAACAGTAAAGGAGAATTAGAAGAAACATTAGAACACTTGTCATTGAATTCTCAAACTATATATTCGATTGACTTTAATTCCTATTCTACGAACGTTCCTCTTCGTGAGACAGGTGAGTTTTTATGCGATTTTATTTCCAGCCGAAACAGTGATATATGTATTCCACTTGAATACCTTGAGGATCTCATTAAATAGTGTCAGGATTAATTTTGAAGGGATTTCTTATAGACAAGTAAACGGAGTGGTTATGGGTAGTCTGTTAGGTTCAACATTAGCCAATATCTTTTTTCGAATGGTAGAACGGCAAGTCCCAGATAATATTGCCGAAGCCTTATTGTGCAAGCGACATACTGATGATATTTTGATTTTTATAGATGCTGATCATTTTGATATATATTTTAATCTTCTTAACTCCATTCATCCGAACCTATCATTGTCTCACGAAAAGGAATCAAACGATAGTTTAACATTCTTAGATGTACTCATCACTAGGTGTGGGGAAGGAAAATTACAACGATCGATCCATCGCAAAGCAATATGGGGCGGACAGTATCTTCAGTTCTCCAGCTTTGCCCCGATAGCACACAAGCGGGGTTTGGTCAAAACACTATTTCATAGGGCAAGACAATATTTGCTCCCCTGATAAGCTGCAGATGGAACAAGAAGTGCTGCGAACAACGTTATTAGGAAACGGATCTCCTGAGAAGTTCATAGACATTCACACGATGATGAACAAATACAATGAGTCAGTGGAAACAGCTCAAAAGAAGGATATATTTCTATTTATGCAATTGAGAGGGAATCATCTGGCCAACGTCATCAACCATAATTTGTAATGTGCCCTATCCTGTACGCATGCGGCTACCCAACTACGCTTGGTTCAAACCACTAAATGACCCGTTCTACACAATCGCGAACGCAGTTTGTCTGACCATTCTTTCTTTCACGTTGTCTACCAGTTCACTTGCAGCTGCAGTGACGTTTACATAAACATAACAGATCGACAGCTATCTCAGCCAGTTACCAATCACGTCCCGAACTGGTTATAACAAGTCATGACAAAACAATCTTAAACCAGTGAATCTGTTACTCGAAGCCCCGTATCATCGGTTGCCAGACATCTCATGATAACTGGTTGCCAGGTTAACCCATTTAGATCACTCACAATATTGTTACGCCACCAGAACCCGAAGTTACTTGCCTTTAGCGAAGCCATGTTGAATAGAACTCACTAACTGCCGCTAGGTGTACAATATTAGTTGAGACAACTCATGGGGTTGTCATGGTGGTGATGACATAATACATGGTGTGACTATGCGTGTCCATACCGTGTCTCTCTCTGTCTGTCATATATACCCTGTATGTTTCACGTTTACGACTGAAGAGAGTAGACAAAATGTTAATATATCGCAATATATATCTTCTTTCTGGACTGATGAAGTTACTGAAGGGAAATTTGTCAATTCGGAATTTGTAAAAGCGATGTGGATTAACGTTTGAATGAGTTCGGTTCCTCAGCAGAAAATTAACAACAGAGACAATCGCATTATTCTGAGAGGTCATAGGCGACTTGAATATGGCATGATACAAGATGACAATGCAGTACAACTCAATACAAATAACGAGAATGGTCGATACCTTCAAGATGACGACTACAATGCATACTCTTCTGCGGCTGATGAGCTCATCAGGTTTGAGTTTCGCTGGGCACATGCAGGCTCGTTTAAGATGCAAGACTAGTCAAATTAAGTGGTTGGCATTATTAGTCGAATGGTTTTATTTATGCCGTTTATATAAGTTTACTTCTTTCTCTTGTCTGAAGCTTACTGTTAGGCCACCTATTAGCTTCCGTCTATTTCCGTATGCCTTACTCGACCTGTTTGAAATTTGAATCTTCTGTCTACAACTCATAACGGCCCATTCCAACGTTACTGGTTCTGTGTGCTATTCTTATTGCAACCGATGACTCATCCCTACTTTGCGCTTTGTTGACTTGAAGCATGCCAACTGATCATAGTCCGTGTATCATAACTGATTTGGTCGGTCGAATTGTCTCAACAGAACAAACCACACTTAATCCTACTCACGTGTTCTAGATTACTAATCAGTGGTCCGAAAACCTCCAATAAAACAGAACGAAAGTGTTGATACTTCGATCGTTGCAAATACCGAATATTATAGGGAATAAGTGTAACCAATCGCAATTTGTGGAAAATATGGTGACTGTTACCCGGGTTTCCACGTCCGTTAGCTTTGTGAAGTTGTAGTGACAGGCGATCGTGTGGCTTCTCTAAGGATCCCGGCTGCAACCGCGTTTCCCTGCTTGTCTGTTCTGTACGCATGATTCTGTGTACGCCTCCAATAGGAGGCCTGATATAAACTCAGTGCCGCTTTCTTCAGTCGTGCAACTAATTACACGCAGCGAATGCTTGCCCTTTTCTTAACGACTCATCTATTATTTCATTCTTCAAGGTCGTTCAACTCGAACCTCTTCGAACGTTGTTTAACGCACTCGAAGGTCCCACGCACTTTTTGCTTGGCGCGCTTTTGAGCGCCGTCGAGTGGGCTGTAGCCTATCTCGCGCTTCTCTTCATTTTTCTCTTGGTTGCTGCCGTTGGTCCCGGACTAGGCTAGAGTTAACTACTTATATTTCCAAACACTGCTGGAAATATACAGTTTGTTTCCAGACCCTGCTGCATTCTCTAGTTCGATGCCTGTTGGGACTACGTTACGATTGCTCTTCAGGAAAGGCGCATTAGAATTGTTAGTGAATGAGGCTCTAACGCATACCCACTTGTCCACTACAAAGTATAAGAATGAGGGAACCGAGGGTTACTTAGTAGTGTAAATCAATTTAGGCTGATTAACCTTATAGGTTTGATTGGTAAAACTTCTCTTAAGTGTTTGCGAAAGCATTGTAGGTGCATACAACATGGTGTTTTTCTGGCGTGAGTGGATATAGATTTTTGCTGATTTGAATCAGTGCTTACTGGAGCCCGTGTGTTCAGAAGATGTTGTCCGTCTGACTGCTCATTCGTGGTTTAATGGCCTACGTGACAAGCTAGCTGTTGTATGCAGGAGATTGGTGGCTAATTGATCCATCAATTCCTTATACATAACCATGTGCTATTCTGTCTGCGTTTCTTCTCCAGCTCTGTTTTAATTCATTCAATACAAATAGCCAGATTTTGTTTACAACCGTGCAATCATCTTCCCGTAAACTAGTAAGTTCTCTTTATTCGACTGCGATGGTCCGTCATTTTTCTTTTCATGAGTTAAACTCCGACTAACATACCAACATCTGGCACCCCGTGAACTCTGAGTTGTGGAAAGTTTTAAACAGGTGCCTTTGACGGTTTTAGTTTCTCAGAAAAAAATATATCAGAAACGTTTTGCTCAGAAATAAAGGTGTTCATAGTTTGTATTGCTTCAGTAAATTTATTCATGTGAAACCATTTTCATAATGTAACATACAAACCGGCAATTTTTATTCCGATGTCCGTAACACTTGTGGACCAAATCGGGAGAACAGTGGAGACACCGGGAGACAGCGTTCTGCTGAAATATAGGTTCCAACAACAGTCCTCTAAAAGGCAACAACACAAACAAGCATGAGCCGAAAGCCCAGTAAGCCGTGCAAACGACTTACACGAACGAAAACTAAAACGGCGCCAACACAACAGCAGCATGTTCGGTCACACAGTTCAAACTCAACCCACGGATGCTTGTTAGTTTGGGCTGAATGTTACAATAATGCCAGTTAATTTTGAATCAAAGTTTGCCTGTCACTTTCACTAACCCTACTGCCTAGGAATTTGCATCACAGATCTGACTTTTCATATAAATCCAAAGGCTGGAGGTTAAATGTGTCGGATGCTTCCGGAAGTAAATTTGTGACATAGTTTGAATCGCACGGTCAATACACTCTGTACTGTATATCTGTCTAAATTATGGACACTTGCAGTGAACATTACAGCCAATATTTAGTTACCTGTAGCTATTACGTCCAAATGACACTTACGTATTCAGACCATTTGCCTTGTTTGTCAGAAACCAACTTACACCTTTCCCAACTTGTGACATATCAATTTCCATCTTCTCGTTAATGAGATTGTTACTATTGCATTTAGCATTTTATACTGTTCCAACAGTACACTGAATACACCAATAGATACCAGCTTCTGTTCTCAATTCGGAAGATTCCAACGGCGTTAATATGGACAGAGTGAATTCGATAGGGAAGCCAGTTCATATACCGACTATGCAAACACAAGTGTACCGTTTGTTGGACAACGAAAGACACTGTTGTGCCCCTTGAAAGTGTAATTTATCCCAGCATATTAACAACAAATAAGACGCTTCCGTATGCACGTCCTATATATATATATATATATATATATATATATATATATATTGTTTACGATGCAGTCGGATTTTTAGACATCATCGGTATCGCTTGCGTACAACCCGCGAGTTTCCACTTCCTCAGAACTCGTTCATTTTTCTCAAAAATGTATTGCCGTACATTTTCTCTCATTAACACTGTGTTGTGTTGTGTAGTTATGACAGTATATCTCACTAATGAATATCTAGTCAGACTAGTACCAAGTGATGTATCACTTTTAAAAACTGTTTGAAACATTGTGTAATTTGTATTCTAATATTGTTTTTTCCAACACGTTTCCGTGGTCTGATTCCATGGGAAGTTAAATAGAAAATTCACCCCTGACCAGCGTGGTTATTAGCGATCGCCCAGTATACTTCGTACATACACATTCGTCACTGTTAGGCAGCACACAGTGAGGAGCATTAGCATTGGTTAACCCCCTAGATCTTTATGCAATAAGAAAAAAGCTTGCAATGTCAGCTGGCTTTGCGCTTACTCATATGTATCCGATCTTAAGTATCTCTTTGATGAGCACCATTCATATTTCGAATACACGATTTCCACATTGGTGCCTCCATTCGTCATCTCTTTGTCTACCCATATAGTAGATCTGGATTCTTTAACCCGGCTGCACAGAAATGAACAGCCTAATCAACAAAATTTATCCTAACAAAAAATGTTCTTAGTAAGCTCCCATACAAAGCTCCATCAGTCAGTCGAGGCCTTGTTCCAATCAAATGCCTATAATGCAAACACTGAAAATAAACGTTCTTGTAACCCTACCCATTAGAGATTTGACCCAGTAAGGCCACTCGGTTGACCAATTAGAGGTTCAAGTATTGAAAGATTGCATCACTCCGGACTATGAGAACTTCGTTCTCATCGTAGGGTCGATCACGGTTGACTCTTTCATCTAACTTCTTGTGAGGAAACCAGTGTATCAAATTTTGGAGTTTGACTATCAACATGCTGAGTTCGGTTGAACTGTGGTGACTATGTAGTGACTGAATGATTGAGCTGTATTGAACAGTGGTCACCTAATCGATCGAAAAACGATAAATAAACGAAGACAACTGTAGATTGCTTCGGTCATTTTAAATTGGTAGACATTTAATTGACGTACATGTTAAACTGTCGTAGGCTGAGAGTGCCCCATTTCATGTCACATCTGAACCAGCTAATCACCGTCAGCCGCCTCTATCGGACGGTGTAGTTGAGTAGTGTCTCTGTAATAAGCATTATCGAAAGTAATTTCTGCGGTGTATTGACCACTTCCTGAGGCTAGTAAAATGAATATCGTTGACGAAGGACTGCTTACCGATGCAGAGCACATGACATTCTCTAATGCGCTCTACAGAGTTGAGCAACTTAACCTACTACGAAAACTAACCAGTGATGGTGTAGCGGAACTAATGCCTAGGTGACTCAAAGATTATTTAGTCCAGGTCACATCCATCGTCAAGTTCATCAACCAACTGGTAGACTAGGTCCTGTCACCCACCAGCTTTCCGCTAGTACCAATCTTTACACTTCCGCAGTTTGTTCTATTTGTTTTTTCTTGCTCACTCATTGTCAGAACGATTTTAATTGTTTAGCCAGTTTGTGGTCCACAGATCACGTTTAAGGGCCTAACACCGCTCATAGAAAATTAATGTGCATCCGTCTTTAAAAATTTCCCCCAGTGTTATCGCAACTTTTGCGCGTTTAAATTCTCCGAAAGCTACCTGGGAACATTAGTGACAGACGATTTGGATCAGTCTGCAAAATGCACACCTATGACAAAAAAAGTGCAGGCAACGCTGAATACTTTGGGGGGAATCTGTGAACGATCTAAACCTAAAGTGTTCCCCACAATGTACGCCTCTGCTCTGCATCTTTATACTGTAACAAACATACTGGCGGGAATCCATTGGGTATAAAACGTAGCTGTTGATGAAGACGTTCAGAAGCGGGCCGCCAAAGCAGTCACGCGAGTCAAGAGAAAGTGTTAACTAGAAACGTTGTTACCAGTTTGTCATTTCACAATTAACGGCAAGCATCCGGGGCTGTTTACATTCCAGCCCATAAAGTTATCCAGTCGGCTGGTCACCAATTTTCATGTCTCCTTCCATTAACCAAAAGCGAATTATTGAGGGGCTGTTCTCATAACCATAATTTTCATATACACAGACAACTGTGTACCGTGAATCTTTCACCAAAGTGGCTACGCCAACCAATGAATCAATCAGATAATGGCCGTACGCTAACCAACCGAAGCTCGGTCTCACTTAAAGCTATGCACCTGACTCAGAGCAAACACAACGCAGATAGTTTCATCATTCTGTGTGATCACATCGTAAAACCGAGTGAGACAGTTTTCCTTTACTGAGGCCCTGTTAAAACTCGCCGCAGGCGCCCGTTGTACGTCCGAAAGAATTTACCAGTTACCTTACGCTTATCTCGGTTTTCCTAACCAGGAACAAGATAGCCTTAGGAAACCGCGGATACTTGTAAATTTGAGTGGAAAGGGTGTACGAAATGAATTTATCTTGCTAGCTTCATGTTCTCTATGTGCTATTCGAATCGTTTTCCGTTTGCAGTTAGAAACGCTACCTAACTCTATTATCATGGCTGCGACCGGTCTGTTCAAAACACCACACAATCAGCACGTACGAGAAGTAACAAACCACCTTCAGTTGCCTCTCTCAACCTGATTGACTAATGTTAAAAATGGCGGTTACTTGAAATGAGAAATCTTGGATGGTTTTTTTCATTTTCGGCTGAATTATTGAATTTTTTGGTTGAATCTCTCATATTTATTCATCATCGATTTGAAACATGTATTATGAAGATAATAAATATCACCTCGCTATTCTGCTATTGCATAAGGATTCATATATCTGCTTCATTTTGCCCAAGAGTTCTTCAATCTTTCGATTTTCGCTGATGACCATAATTTTGGTTTTGACTGTTTTGTAATGACACCCGTCTTATCATATCTGTATTCGCAGCGTCATTAAATGTCTGTCACCACAGCGTTTAAGATGCACGATTTCCCTTTTGCGACATGTTATGGAGTTTATTCTAAATGAGGGTAAATGACGGGGTCTGTAGTGAGATCACCTTCGACGTCCCCAAAATCCTAAACTCCCTGCGACGTGAGAATTGCCTTGCCAGTACCACCGCGCCGGTTCACATTACCTCGTGAATGTAAATTTACTACAAACCACTAGCAGCAAAGTTAGTGTGTTGGCGTAGGTATCGCATTTTTACTCGTAGCTGTATAATGAATCCGCGCCATCTTTACTATTGTAGGTTACATTCACTAGGATAACAATGTTTTAGCTACTACCGTTGGGAACGCCGCCCAACTAGGCTGACACTTGTTTGAATCCTGAAAGGTCCCACAGACCCGGTCAGCTAATAGAAACGTGACTGCTGATAGTCCACTCTCACGCGTTCTCTATGTCAACTCGTTAACACGATCGTTTGTTAGTAACCAGATGGGCACGTCGGTCTTTGTGCGTGATTACTTTTTTGTTCAGTCTGTCTGTTAGTGTGTTTGTTAGTCGAATCAGCACGCTGCTCCAATGTGTTCAAGTGCTCCGTGTTGATATGCTGTAAACTGGAGTTTTTCCCCACTGTCAATTTTAGTTTCTTACGTCAGTGAGCGTTTTCTTTACATTTCTAGTTTTGTCTATTGAATTTTATTATCCGATTAACACTATGATTGGAACGCATCCACCTTCAGTTGCTTGCTTTCCTCAACACTCATATGAACCTGACTGTTTCAAAAAGAAACACTGTACAGAACATTACTTGCAAGTAATTGTGATTAACCGTTTGCGTTCGATAATTCCTTCACGCCTATTGAGATGTCAGTGGAGCAGTGGTCAACATGGTTGCCTCAGGAAAAACGTCCTCATAGTTCAAATCCCGGTCATGGCAGGTATACACACCATTGGGGAGTTTTACCAATAATACTTGTGAGTGCGAAAGCTGCAAACAGCTGTGAGTGAAGTTCATTTTAAGTTACACAAAGTCTCATGCTACTTATCAGTAATTCCAAAGTGTCACTTGGCCTTGTTATTGTTCCGATCAGTCCCAGCGCAGAATCAAAGCAGTAGCGACCAACATACGCTCGCCTCACAGACACATAAGTTGAAGTTCATTCAAATGTCTACGGAATACAGAGTAACAAACGGTTTCGAAGCCAACGATACTCCTGTTCGATGGTCGCTGAAGTGTTGAATATCCGAAAAATTAATCGAATTAATAAAAGTCACTCTAACAAAATGTAGGTTATGTTCTTACTTGTAAACTGAGACAATGGGCAACTTTTCATCAGCAGCTGCCCATCTTAAAATGCAAGAAAGTTAGCTTCTACATAAATACACGGAGTTAGCTGAGACCAGTAATAACGAGTATGATTGAACTCAGTCGAACGCATACAACCATAAAACACCGTACTTACAAAACGATATCCTACTTATTAAAACAACTTATCTTGCAGTAAATTTTGGAAAATCGTAATCAGTATACGCTCACTTGTAGTTTTTAGTTTCTTATCATACAGAACAATTATGCAATCGTGAGCTCTGGTGAAAGATTAAACAAGTTTTGATGATGATTTTCAGAACTAACTATTATACAACGTATACATAGACTATGTGAGTAATGTTAGAGCAGAAAATTGTTAGCGATGCCCGAATCTTCAATCATCATTTTCTACACATAATCTCAAAAGTTCCCACAATTCGTCAACAGCGGAGGAGGTCAATGCGTGCCATTCATCTGCCATTTTAAACATATAACATAATATATTTAGGAGCTTTTTACTCTGGGACCATAAAAAATCCTAAAACGTACGAACTTCTTCACTAATGCAATCGATAATTACATTCTGCAAACGTACATACATGTGACCTTTAAGTAAACGTACTTGCGACGTTTTGTAACTCAGTAAAGTAGATCGTCAAATCCAAACTCTAGGCAATGTATTGAACTGCCCTACATGCAATTGCCGAACTTGTAGATTAAACTAAAAATGTGATATATTGGTTGCAAATTACCTTTACGGAGATTATCCATGTAGATCACCAAAACTGTTTCAGATAAGAAAGATTATTAGCGCATTCAGTACCTATACCATGATTATAAGCTTCCTAACTAACTGGTAGACTAAAGTTACGATTCTCCTGTGAATAAAAACAAGGACTTGTAACCATGGAATTTATGTTCCCGATAGCGCTTTAGATTTTAAACAGTCAGCAAGATTACGTGAAAGAGAAACTAAGATGGAGTCCACAATCGTGTATAAAATTCAGACATCATTTGCGAGTTCACTTAACAGTTGGCTGCAAATTTGTCCCAATATTGAGAAAAAAGTGGCTGAGCGTCGTCCGTTCTATCCACTGTTCAGGCGTGTGATCTTTTCATGCGCACTGAACTTTCGTCACCTCTACGAACACTTCTGGTCTGTTGTGGAAAATGAACCAGCTGAGCTTCTCTGACATATTCAACTTTTCCTAGACATAATTGCCTTCAGTATCCTTCGAAAAAATTATCAAGCTCTCTTTAACATCTTCCCCTGCTGGGTAATTACTCACGGAACTAACGTAGTTATCTGGACAACTCTGTTCATAGTCAATTAACTCAGCACCAATGATACAAATACCATAGCACTTACCTACATTTTCATTATTAAACGCTGATAGATTCTGACCCACTCATCTCGAGAGAAAAAACTCCATCGAATTACAGAGTGTACTTATCACAGAAAGAGTTACGTAATAGTTAAATCGTTTACATCAACAGTCAACAGTAAATCACATCACCATATCACGATACACACCCAGACATGGCTCAGAAACTAAAACAGCTCTTAAGTCTGAGAGGCGATGAGACAGTTAAGTGGCATCAACCACGCCATACGAAAATCATTTTACAGTATTGGAGAGTTGGATCGTAATTGTGGAAGTCCACTGAACGTTCCACCCACCTTTTGTATGTGAATCCCTGAGTTCAACTGACACTTCCTTCTCTATTGAATGCACTTTTGGAATGATCGGCGACCCGAGCCGCAATTCCTTCTGGCAGTGCTGGTGACTGTTGTGAATGCATGAATGATCGAATGACGGATTGTACGGACTAACCACAATCTAGTCATCCGAGGGATTTTTACCAGCTTGTCGCAGTCGGAGATGTGAATGACTGTGATAAGCGGTCTTCTGCAATCAATCAGGCATCTGGATAGAATTACGCTGTTGGTGTCGGATATTACCGCATACCGAATTTCGTAACCGGATTTTCTTGGCAAGCGTCGGGACCGTGAATGTTACAATCGACAATAAGCCTACCTATGAGTAATCGGGGATTCAGTTAGTTTCCAGCTGAACATCACCCACAATTGATCGTAGATGTCGCATTCCCACAGATTTTCCAGTCGGCCTCTTTAAAAAAGAAACACTATGCTCGAGTTTCGTTCTCATTAGAGTCGTTTAACTTACTTACTTAAAACAGGCAATTGCTCTCCATTATTTCATGTAGAGCGCTAGTGAGGTTACTGGAGATTTTAATGGGGTGGCAGTAAAAATCAACGCGAACAAGAAACTCCTCTCGTCCTCTTTGTTGTTGAAAACGCAGTAGGTTCAATGATCATCAGTTGCTCGGGTAGTGGTTAAACCTCGCTTTGACCGTTCAGTCTTTGTACGATAAATGAAAAATGTATATATCTCACTGACGCTGTAGATGACGATCTCTTCACCACAGACAACAGTATTCAGTTATCCACCCAGCAACTTAAGTACCAGTCGTCTGAAAAGAAATGAGGACACCCAACAGTCCAAACAGTATACGTTTGAACCAGCAATGAAAACAGTTTTGTCTCGTTTCGATTGCTGGATTGGAGCTTGTCAACATCGTGACTGCAGGTTTAAGACTGAGGATATCCTGGCGTTCTACAACATGGAAAGTCTTTTACACCACTGGGATGGTCACGACTTTATTGACCGTATTCTCGTTGGGCTGTCCAAAGTCGATACGAAAGATAAAGTTCCCACTAGGATTCTTCATCAATAAAGCGAACGAACTGAACAAGCTATCCGACGCCTTGATGATTTCTTTTCTGTATGTCATCAGTCTGCCATAAAATTTCCCGCCACAGTTACACTGAAAAACTTCTGCAATCAAACAGCGAAAATAGTTTTCTATCAATGAAGATTTCGTGTTTGACCCAGTCACCATAGACGTTAGGGTTTTGCTTCGTAGTGAACAATTCTCGAAAGCTCTGTATCACACAATTCAATAACCGCATTTAGTAGGTGAGATTGGACGTTGGGTTAGCTTTTATCTACGTAACTCATTAGCTGCACTTTCCCAGTGGTGGAACCACCTCGTAATTCATTTAGTTCGAGAAAGGCGGAACAGAGTGCTCCACATTTAAGAGTTTTTGTGCAGTGGTGGAAAGTACGTCCAATGGACAAGAAAAATCACTATATAAACAAACTCGCCAATGATTGTTTATTTGTTCGGGATTGGAAACCTGAAAACCGGCTCGATCGATCAGACAGCAGCTCAGGCTCAGGTAGGAACCAACGTGAGCTGGCAATACAGTTTGACTAACACGATGGTAGCAAATTAATTGGTTGAGCCAAGGCGGGGAAAACTATACGTTTTCCAATTAAGTATGCATCGATATCGCTTCTGCGTATCTCGATGTCGGTTTGAGATGTTTTAGATGAGACCCAATAGTGGAAAGTCAGGGTTTCAGTTCGGTTCGAACCAGTGATAGAAACAGCAAACCGGAAAGTAGTAATAACTCTAGCAGCCGATCTACTAAGCCACGCCAGGAGCACGGAAATTTCTCAATTGGGACTCATCTAAATCACCAGAGCTGCCAAACTACTCATTATTAAATTAAGATGTTCCAAAAAATTTCCCTGGGTTTCAGCGATTAACTGGATCGCATGGCTCTCACGCAGTGAGAGAACACAAACAAGGCTAGTTGGCCTGGACCCGGTTACTAAACAGACAAGGTTGCAGGCTAACACGTATAGGATGAGCACTGAAAGCGTGGGTATGCTCGCAGAGCATAGGACGCACGCGGACATCTCTGGTATTACTGACATCTCTGCCATTGGGTGTATGGGCAATCCACTCCAGTTGGCATGGCTTTCGACCGTTGTCGTCCAAACTGCCGGTAGCTTTCTGAATGGCATTCTCACGACTGCCATGACAGCCGAAGGTAGGCTTGTTCGCCTCAGAGTAATACCGACCATCCACGACGTGTGAACCCGGACCGAAAATCCGTAGTCCAAACCAAGGGGCTTACCCGACGAACAGGCCTCCTAACCGGGTCGGGCTAGCGAGCAACCCTAACCATCCCAGCTGGAAGGGGCATGAACACGCATTTCCAGTCAGGTCGCTCGGCTCTATCGTCCCAGTGTTTTGAGCACTGCGACTCACGATCGATAACGCTCGGCTGCCCACACACGTCTTCGTAGCTGTTTCAGCACTTGAAGGGGGCATCACCGGACTGGGAACCAACATGCGCTGGCGAGTGTAAATGGACGAGGTAAAACATACGGTAATAATTCCAGCGGATCGTGCTATCGCGATAATTTTTCACCAAGCGGTGCATAATGGAAATTGCGTTTATGAACTGTTGTAATTGATTGTAAGGTCTACGAGCACTTAAACGGAAACAAAATAACGACCAATGAAACGGCGGATAACAGCACGACGAATGACGATAAAAACGATGGAGTACGGAGTATACGTTCTCATTTAATCTCTTCCCATCCAACCCATCCACCCGAGGCTACCGCATGAACACAGGTAAAAGACTGGCCTTCAGAGTTTCCTTATGTCGCTCTGCCCGAAGACCACAGGGTCACAAAACCCGTTCGTATTTATAGGGCTTGGGACTGGCACCAAGCAAGGTCAAAGGGAATGGACCAGACAAAAGTCTGGACAGTACAGTCTAGGCGTATAGTCGCGATGGCAACAACAGTACGGTGATGAAAGCAACTTGCTGCATTCTTGCGATCGTGGTGGACAGTTATAGATAAAAAATGTCCAGATTCAGGCTCGCTGTTTTCCGGTAACCTGCATTGTCTTGAAAAATGTTGTGCGTGAATTAAACCGGACTTAGTATCATGCTGGCATCAAGTCACACTAGTAGACCGCGATTAAAAGGACTAGAGGGAACAGGTACCAATGCTAAGACACTTTTTTTTTACCACGCAGACGAACAAACACCGCATATAGAGAATGCCGGATACTATTAGCTAGAACCAGTTACACCTTTCTGATGTACGCTTGCCAGTTTCGTCTACAGTGGTATACGAGACAATTTGTACAGTTCGTACGATACGTACTCGAGCTCCATTCTCAACGGCTTTTCTTAGACATTACTGATGTGAAACAAGAACGCGGATGGTACAAGTGTTGTTTATCCAACAAAGCAACAAGGGTTAAACGTTTAAACCGAACTACAAACAAAATCACTCATTTGCACACGGTACTCGACCCCAGACCGTGTCTGTTGCCACAGACTCTAATGCCCAATTCTTTTACGTAGCAAGGACCATTTTGGGCGATGCTGCATTCCGATGTTTCTTTCTGCATTTTTCCAGCGGCCTCTTCGATGTCAAAATATATGCTCTGGTCCTACTACTGTATAGCAATCGTGTGAGTAGTATATTACGATCGCTATCCTCACTACATTACGTCTGATTAACGAACGTTAATGAGTAATGACAACTGAAGACAGGGCTGAAACACCAGGAGCAATAGATAAATTGCGGTTTTCAAGCTTGAGTGAATAGTGTCCGGGGTAGGTAGCAAACCATTGTAGGTCCACTCTGGCTTTGGATGACTTAGGCGTCATTCAGGCGAGACAAACCGCCTCATGTGAGACGCGTAGGGGTCCGATGGCTGCGTTTCCAACAGAAAAGTACGATTAAGGACAGGCTGGGCACAGGTGATCGCATCCTTGTATTATGGCTGGTCAAGATAAAAATAGACACTAAGATTGGTTTACTAAACCTGAAAACTTGTCAACCAGTAGATCATAATGAACCGACCAAGCAAATCGCATTAAAAACCTACTACTGGTTGCACACAGTCTATCCCCTTAGTTTCAGCCATTTCTCATTGTTCTCTCTATCGATCTGTTCCTTAAAGCTTTTTGTGAACTACGCTACACGTCTTAATCATGTAAATGACGTTAAAGTCTATCCCATTAGCGCATAACTCTCGTATTTTTGCTGAACAAGGCAAATCAGATTCGACAAGTTTGTTGTTGTTTACCTTCCAGTACGATCGTTCACGTGATCAAAGATAAATGCCGCTTCTTCGTCAATCTATCCTTTCTAATTTGTCCCTACACGTAACTTACATTCACTTATTTCCCTGTTCACCCTATGTGTACTAACTGGATATTGGTATACGAAGTGGAAAATCGGTCCGATTCGGAGCGAATTCCGATTGTCTTTTTGTTCATTTGGGCATACGGTTTGAACATCCAATGACTGCCATGTCTTCAATCAGCCACATTCCATTCTTGGCTGTTTTGGAGGTAGTCTTCATCCAATAGCTGCCATGCGAAAGAATTCAACCGCTCCAGTACAGTCAGACGGACGGTGAGATTTATGTTGTGTTATCCCAGAACTGCTGATGCCGTTCCCTCCATTAACCGGTACCATCTCATACGTGGTTTCGAATTCTCACGCGACCGTAACAGGTCTTACTGCTTCCCTGCGTGACGTGACACAGCGTGAACGACAGTGTCACCTTCAGATCTACGTCAGGTATTCTTGAACTGTTACCTCATCTCCCGGCTTGCAGCATGGCAATAAAATCCGGGCGACGAAGCTCTCTCTCTAGGAGGTCACTTCAACGTTGTTGCATCTCTTCTTGTAGCTTGTCACGCCATTCAGGAGCATCCACAGCGCCACCAGCTTCTTCAGGTTGGTCTTGACTCCAACGATTTCACTCATGTCTCAGAAATACTCCGGAAAGGTCCGGACGTGGCGCCCACAGAATCTTCATCCTCAATCCTGACCAAACCATTGAGTGTCGTGAACGAAGAACGCGGATCGTATAACGACTGTATGCATGACACCACTTTTCCCATAGTGTACTCCGATGTTCTTTACATTTTCCCCTGGATACTCTAATTACCCAAGAGTGCATCCACTTGACTACTCTTGCGTAGTATAGGGTGATCGTTCATCCTTATCACACAGGTACCAAAGAAAGGTATATCTAAATTGCAACCGCTCGTGTGCACCTCGATTAAGTTAAAAGTTTTTGAGAAGATTTTTGTTGCCTGCCGAAAGTTCGGAACAGTTACATTAGTCCACATGTTTCCACACTGTCAGTCTCTGTCGTCCGTAGACGCATTGTCTTGTCCTGTCCATTCAACTTTGTCATCCACGGACAGAAAATGCACGGCACCTTGTGTTGTAACTTGATATACGGCCTACGAGGGCGTAAACCGACAACGGAATAACGGTTAGGGGAACAGTAGATAACGGAACGACGTTCAACGGCTCTGAACGACGGGCTACGAAATATGGAAGATTAATACGAATCTTCCCGGTCAACTCAACCACCCAATGCTAACGTATGAACACACAAAGAAGACAGGCCCCCAGACAGAGCCACTTTACGCCACTCAATCAGAAGACAAGACGGTCACAAACTAGACCACATTTAAAGGGTTCGTGACCGATCGAGAACATGGTCAGAAAGCGGACTAAACAAAGATTCACACAGTACAGTGATGTCCCAATTAAAGGACGTGCGTGTGTGCAGGGCGCCAGAATTTGGCACAAAGGTTGAGAACGCACGTGATGAGTGAAGTGGCACATGACCGTGCAAACTACGAAGGTCACTACAGTCAGTAGTGAGTTAGGCCATTGTGATGGCAAATAAAATGGTATTTTCGGAGAATTGGATTCTTCCCCGACACCTTGTTTATGACTTTTTGATTGTAACAGTGCTTCAGCTAAAAAAGGTTCATTTTCCATTTTAAAAAATGGTATTCAACCATTTCCGATTATTTTGTTAAGTGATTATTTTATCTGTCGTTCTCAATTTTGATGTTTAACTTCAAAGCATTCGAGTCACTTGCCTCAAAAATTATGTCCGATTCTATTCATTCACTTCATTTCGATCCTTCTACATAAATTTTCACATCCTCAACGAAGTCTTGTTTCAATTCTACCAATACGCTCATCCTATTGTTGTATGTGAGTAGTATACTACTCACGAGTAGTATATTACCCACAGGCAGCATTCAGGAACAAAAGAGCAAGCTCCGAACGCCAGGAAGGTGATGGACAAGAATAGACTATCGGAATAGTGTATACGCACTATGGCAGAAGTTTCACCAAGGGGAGTGACAACGTACTACCACCCGATGTGTGAGAGTGCATATCGGACGTGCAGATGAGTGTACGCGTTTGTGGTTTGCTTTCTGACATGAACTATGCAGGAGTTGGAAGGTGATTGTGCTTAATTACACAGAGCAAGTTCTGCACCCGATTTGATCTGAATGGTGACTTGACTCCCCGGACTGAACTGTTTGTGTTCTCATCGCCGTAACGGAGATCTCACCGCTTCTGCATGTACCGTTATTTTTTGTGTTCCTTACTGAGGACTCCTGGTTCTGAGCAGATTAATGCATAACAAACTGTTCTGTTAAACAAAATAAAATCCATCGACCTTAATTACTTTTTTCTAACAAATTTTAAATACCAAATTGCGTCCAAAAAACAACAGATAACAGTTTGTCAAACTGTTAATTACGGCTGCTCGATTACGAGCAGTTTAATTACATACAAATTAGTTCCATTTACAGACAATTGGAAATATATCAGTGCAAGTTCGTTGGTTGAAAGTAGTGGTGCTACAGCATAGCATGATTCGTAACATTTGCCAGCCAGAAATGGTCGTTCTGATATTAAGTCTCAAAGCATGATAAAATATCCAAGCAATATGAATCTAATAAACTTGATACGACAGGTTTGAATAAAATGATTTCCATATGATTGACCCCCACGACCTTGATTACGCAAGAATACGATTTAAGTCAACGCTTGGGAACTTTTGTTCATGAAGCAACCGTATTTACCACTGCGACGTTGACCTCACGTTAGGCACGACCGGATTATCATATGTGAACACTCAACCACTTTCGATTGTGAGTAATGATGATATGTACTAATGACGAGCTCTAATGAGAGCGAGACTCGAGTCTAGTGCTTCTTTTCGAAAGGGGCCGACTGGAAAGTCTACGGGAATGCGACAGTTGCGATCAATTGTGGGTGATGTTCAACTTGAAATAAACTAAATCCCCCACTACTCACCAGTATTGTATAGACATTTCTCTATTGCACTACTGACCCCACAATTGATGTTCTGATTTAAGAATAAGTTAACTTTGGTTCCAAAGAGTGGTGACGAATGTACCTCCATGGGCATTAGCTCGCAACTTGTATTGAATCCTTGTGACACTTACATGCTAAACTGCTCAATTTGGTTTTACATCAATCAGATACAATAAACAATTGTAAGTGAAACTACTGGATCAGACAAAAGATCATAGGTTCTTTGTGAGCAGACTTTTACCTTTTCCTCGTTTAATAAGGCTGTGTTCCTTCCTTGAGGTTAATCTTAAAAATTCATATTATCAGAACGAAACTTCCAACTGCTTAATCGACTGGGCGTCTAGTTGGAAAATTCCCCCAGAATGTCTCTTCTACGTCTCTGCTTGGTACATCAACCCCCGATTTCTAATCGGGACATACATTCAGATGTTTCAAAAACACCAATGTAGTTAAAGTTAAAATATGAACCCGGTAATGGCAGAAACATTTCCAAAATAAAATACCATCGTAGTCAATCTTTAAGTGGAAGAAACTTGGGTATTTCATATTAGACTGCTCAGACCAAGAGGTTCTGTGTGCTATCTAAAACAGTGTAGGTGAAATAAAAGTTGAAGGAACATTCAAGTTTCTAATGCGATTGTCATTTCATTGGGTACGGAACTCCAGTTTTTCTATAACTTGTCAGACGGGTAACGTAATCATGTGTATTTATTTGCTAATCTTCCCCATCCCATTTGCTATGGTTATATTGGTTGCCTGGTTTGTGACTAATAAGTGTCACAGGATAGACCTCTCACAATTTCCAGTGAGAGTCTTGATAAAACCACACCTAAGGTGTTACAGTCCTGCCTCATTTCTCACATAATCCCCTACTGGCTTAAGCATAACCTGCTGTCTGGACAGGCTAATATGAACAAGCGACTCTGAGCATGGATACCGTTTGTTGTGCCCGAACGCGTTTTCTCTGGAACTCGTCTCTGCGTGCGTATGCATGTGGTGAGTCTTGACCAGATTGCTTGTGGTTTTTAACTGAAGATGACAACCAAGTGTCGAGTTTTGTAGAATTCAAATCTTTTTCACAGGCCAAACTATCTGTGAACTGGTTTTCCACCTGTCTGTACCTACGGTCAACCACCACATTCGATCAGGTCTTTGTTTCATCCCACTGTTCATTATTCCCATAGATCGATCGCAAAACAGACCACACCATCTTAATAAAACCGTACTCTGTTACTATAACCTGACAACAGTTTTTTTTGTGCAACATACTTCATTCATGCTGTCCATAATCGGACTGCGTTCCCTGTTTGTGTGGTTGCGCGTGAGTGTGCTACTTTGAACTGGTGGTTAGGCCTACGTGTTATTTTAATGCGGACAGCTACAGCTCACAAATTGATCCGGACAATCATACCATGCTGGAATCAGATCACACTCCTGGAACACAACTAAGTGAACGACGTGCCGGTAATTTGACAACTGAACAACATATCGATCTGGCTTTCAATTTTGCCGCCTGTCGTGAAAATGTGGAGGAGACTGGTAGAAATTTTATGATAAAACATATGGACACGCGACCGCCTACTTGTAAATCGGCTTGCAAAGTGATTAAAACGTTTGCTACAACGGACAGTGTTTGTGACCTGCAAATAAGTGGTCGACGAAGCACATCAACAGAGGACTGTTCTGATAATTATGTCCTTCGACGTACGTCTAACTCCAACACAGTGTCCACGGAGAACGTCCATAAACGCCAGTGGAACTGAAAGTGACCATAATCTCGGAATGCAATGCAGTCTGCTAGACTAGTTTACAACGTGTGCTGTCATCAAGCCCACGGGGAATACTGTTGTGTGTAAGAAAACCACGGAGAGTATTTAATGCATCTCTTGTGAATCTCTCATTACGGGACGATATTGTCGACCCGTCAGTAGAACAGCACATCCCTAACAGTTATTGGCAGATAGGTGTGGTTGGCGGATTCTGTCAGGTCTGGTTTAAGTATGCAATTTGATTAAACATACTACGAATCACTGCCTCACAAAGGTAAGGTTTTGATTAGTGTGAAGAGGAACAGTACACAATAGATATTATGAGGCGTTTCGTATTTAGTCATTAGTCACAGATACACGTAAACCAGACGCAATATATAAAATGAAGACTGACTATTTATTGCACGGAATGCACAAATGCTCTTTATAATTCTGTAAACGACATCGATAGGCGTGCATCGGTGTGATCCAGCAGTGCGGTCTGATTACAGCATGGTACATTCGTCCAGACCAACCCGTGTGATGTGAATGTTTTGTGTCCACCCAAACCAAACGGCCTTCGCAACCTGGATATACTCTTTTTCAGGACGAAGTGAATTTGCAGATAACAAAACGCCTGAATCTGGACGACATTTTTGAACAAGCTGTCCACCTGGATTTCCATAACGCAGCAAGTTGCTTTCATCACGACGCAGATAAACTGGTCAAATAAGACATCTTGACAGAAAGTGGAACAGCACGGCTCGGTCTTTTAGTAATTTGTACATCTGTTTCGTTCAAGATTGCAGCTTTCCCTTATCCACCGTTTGATGACAAAACTATCGTGACGGCACAACGCGTTGAGGGAATTACCTAATTTTTTTTACGTCGTCCATTTTCACACCGGTGAATGCTAGTTCCCAGTCCCGCATTGCTTTTCAAACGTTGAAAAAGGTGAAGGGATGTACGTGAATAGCCAGGAATTATTGATCTTGGTCGTCGGTGGTCAAAACTCTGGGATGGTGGAACCGACTTCCTGGCCTGAAAACGCGCAGCAACTGTTCCGCGATTTGGTTATCAAGACAAGTCAAAAGTCGCGTACAAAGGAAACCGCTTTGTACCGCCCCAACGTGTGTGCGACAAAGGCGACAATTACAAAGTATTTGTAGGGCGCGTAATGACCAAACATTCCCAAGACATCAAAGAGAATAGTTACCGGTAAAATAAAAGAGTTGGGATCGCTGAGGTGCATGGCCGTATAAAAAGTCGCGACCGATTTGAACAGCTCCGCTAATTAGGACTGAGCCAATAGTTTTTTTCCTTTCTCACGATAGAGGCGGCTTGGGACGGTAACAGGATGGGCGCCCTAACATCCGAATAGACGATAGTGAGAACACAAGTATTCTTATAATAAATCCTTTAATCCAAATCAGCGAGGTTGTAGACCAGAAGGAATAGCATATTGTTATTTAACTGACTGAATGGCAGCACATGCAAGAATTGAACGTCCATGTACTTCCACTTTGGGAACGTGTATGCGACTGATGAATCGCTCACGCTCCGGTTTCCACAC
>LUCH01005131.1:24197-35128 GCA_013368495.1 Paragonimus heterotremus | reverse complement strand
GTCAAGTCGGCACGATTGATTGGTGATAAGTGAACCATCATTTTCAAATATGATTTCACTTACACCGACTCGACGACCAGTACAACCACGGATCGGGGATGAAAGCCTTCTGGTATTCCCAAATAATAACGTTCTTTCCATCTCTTTCGATTGTTCGACCAAGTGGTGCTCACGGTCTTTGCGCGAACTTTTAGTCAGCGTGCGTTTAAGTTTTCGACAGTCGTCATCGTATTCAAAACCAGGTGGGATCGAGCGACGCTTGTTCATGAGGGTTATCGACGTGACAGAAATCCAGTTCTGTCGCAACTGAACAGATCTTCCGTAACATACCTGTTCACAGCATGCTTTCATAGCTTCGGCGATTTGTTCCCAGTGTTCATTAGGATCACCCATCTGACTCGAACTGGGCAACTTGTTCACCAACGCCTTTTGGTAGGCGTTCTTTAAGTCCTCATTGCTCGAATACTAGTTAAGTACCTTGTATTTACGAGCGTAAGTTCTCTGGGCAAATGATGGAACTAAACGGGCACGCACGACAGCATGGTCCGAGTCCATGTGGTTGCTCCAAAAGGCACGACAGTCCTTAACAGAGTGGCGCCACCTGTAACTGTTTCCACGGTTGGGAAGCACACGGAGGTCTTCAAGTAACACAGTGCTTCTTCCTGCGTTGGAATGCGATGCTCGAAATATAGAGACCATGGGATGCGCACAGCTGCAGCAGTTTTTCGCCATTATCAGTGCCTTGTGCCCGGACATCGAACATACCTGCGAGCCGCTTCTCATCCGAAGAAAGATGACCAAGCGGAGCATTCAAGTCGCCCGCTAATATGATGACAAAAATGTCCAATTTTCCGTGGGTAACAAACCGCAAACACTTTCCCAAGAACGGGGATTTAGTAGTGGTGCACAAACCGCAGGTAGTGACACCAAGAATGTTAGTCAGGCGTCCTGTAGGAAGTGACATATGCACAAGCGGCGACCTCGATTCCGCAGCCTCATAAGGTCAACACAGCCACTCGGCCGACCAGACTGAGCATGATCACACCATCATCCTTAATTCTAAGTCTTATTTCACAAGCTTTTCCTTGCACTCTCCTATCTCTTTCCTCATCAAGTCATGTGGGGAAGTAGCTCTCAAGTGTATGTATACGAACTGTCTGAGTTTGTTTAACAGATTACCGGAAATCACAGTTAACTAATGACACACAACCGCACATATTTGCTTTCACAGAGATCTGGCTTACAGGTGACATCAGTGACCGTGAACTGAGTGTCACCGGATATTCAGTTTACCGAGCTGAATCCGCCCGAGGGAAAATAGTGAGCTTTGCGATTTTCCTTCACTAGCATCTCCGAACACCCACGGTTATCAGCGGTTTTCAGTTATCTGATAAATTTGATGTTTTGTGCCTTCGACTGCATTTGCGTGGCCCAGACTCACTCCTAGTGGGGTCATTTACCATTCTCTTTCATCCGACATCTCCAACGATGACACACTTCTTATGAACCTAGACAACTTTCTAGGACGACAACACTTTACTCATCTGCTTATTATGGGCGACTTCAATGCTCCCAAGATAAACTGGACATCAGTTTTCACCAGGAATGTGAAAACGGATTCTCGACTACCTTATCGACGTTGGTACGCCGGAGAGGGTAGACACAGCATGTCAACGCCCCGACGCGACATCGTCCTGATCAAATTGCCTCTTTGCTCGACTTAGTCATTACTAATGAGAGCCACCTGGTGGATAGAGTGATCATAAAATCACCACTTGGACACAGTGACCACTCTCTGCTCATCTTTGATCTTATCTGTTACTGTTTACAACAACCAGTAAAGAAGTCTACAGTCCGAAACTTTAATCGGGCTGATTTTAACGGCCTTATGAGCTACCGAGGTTCACTGCTTCTGCATTATGGCTCAGTTGACCAGAACTACTGCAAACTTCAAAGCGCAATTGAGAAAGCGGACGACTTATTTGTGACGCCCACCTCTTCCGCGCAGATTACGTCGTCTCCTTGATGACCATTCTCATTTATTCGCGAAGCACAAGCATACGGGAAACTCGGAGGACCTACGTGCGTTCCACATTGTTAGAAACCGGTCTAGATGGGAAACCCCTGAGCACACCAAACGCGCACAAGTAAAGGTCCTCTTCAAACCTCGCCGGAACAGAAATATCCTACTTGAGCAAATGTGACGACTGAAAAAAACATAAACCTTCGGATCTTTCAATGCGACTTCCCAACCGGGAGACGTCGTGTGACACCCAAGTTGTGTCCGAGATATTTAGGGACTATTAAACAAAAGTCTACAACGTCGCACCGCGAGAATGGCGCCCTCTCCTTCAGCCGCAAAACTCCCAGCAACCACTGGTTACCGCTGAGTTTTCTGTGCTAAAAGTTGAAGACCTTCTATCTAAGGTCAACTCATACAGTACAATGGGTCCTGACAAGATCCATCTCAGAATTCTCAAAAAAGCAGCCGCTAGTTTGGCAGAACCCTTATATAAGCTGTTCGAACAGACACTCTAGACTGCCATTCTTTCTAGCGCATGGAAAGAGGCGACGGCCACGCCCATATTTAAATCGGCGGACCGGCACTCTCTGGCTAGCTATCGGCCAATCAGCCTCATCAGTATTCCGTGTAAAATAATGGAGCGCTTATTAAAGCGTATCATCATTAATCACTTCATTTCAAATCATCTGTTTCCCCTGCTCAGCATGGTTTCCGTCCTAATCGGCCATGCACAACTAATATGCTTATCTTCATGGATAGTCCGACGGAGGCCACAGACAATGGCCTCATCTCAGGTGCCATCTTTTTCGACTTTGCCAAGGCTTTCGACCGTGTCCCATACGGCCCCCTGAACAACAAACTGGGAGCCTATGATATTCAAGGAGAGGTTCTTCGCTGGATTATATCTTTCCTTGATAACAGAACGTTTAGAGTTAAATCCGGATCAGACCTTTCATCCCCCTCTCTCATTTCTGTGGGAGTTCCTCAAGGGTCAGTGCTAGGTCCTCTATCATTTCTGATCTACATCAATGACCTTCCGGATAGTATTTCCAGCAACGCCCTGCTGTATGTCGATGACATAAAAATCTGGAATGTCACCGATTCCAGTGCACCATAGATTGATCTTGACGCGATTAAGCGTTGGTCGGACGGTTGGAGTATCCCACTAAATGACAGTAAGTACGCACATATGTCACTCGGTGGCGACTCTGGCAACGCCTTCGTGATTCATAGTGCATTCGGCACAACAGATATCATGAAAATCGATCTGAAGAAAGATCTGGGCATCTGGTTGTCGTCTAACTTATCTTTTGCGCATCACCACGAGGTGGTGGCGAAAAAAGGGTTTGCCGCCCTTAAGATGATTAGGCAAACTTTCACCCGTATAGACAACAAAGCGTTTCAAATGCTTTACGGGATTTACGTAAGGCCGCTCCTCGAGTATGTCAATCAGGTTGTGTATATCGGTCTGAAGAAGGACATATTAGCCGTTGAGCGTGTCCAGCGCGTGGCTACCAAACTAGTCACAGGCCTCAGTAGTGTCGCGTACGAGTTTCGACTTGAAAATTTTGATTTATACCCACTTGAATTTCGACGAATCCGCGGTCATTTAATTTTCACACACTTCCTTTTTAGAGTAGGCCTTGTTGATCAATTCTTCACTGTAGCGACTGATGACGGTCGGCGAGGACATAACAGGAAGCTTTTCAAGTTTCGTCCTCGTACCTTTCTTAGGCAGCAGATTTTTCCTTACAGGGTTGTTAACTTTGAGAACACTCTTCCTGTTGAGGTCATCAGTAGCGCTTCTAGCGACCGCTGTAAAACATTACTTGACTCACGTTTTCCAAAAATCCTTCTGTGCGAGTAATCTTAGTTTGTTTCATGGTATTTACCGTTATGCACAAGAGCGGTGCTACACCCTGTTTTCAATGAATGTCTTTCAGATTAGCAGACGTTCGCTTGACATTGAACAAGAAAAACCGACCGAATCGGGGACCCTTAGGCCTCTGCCTCGAACCCGTGTATCAATCGCTGAATCGCTAATGCACTTTCTCTTCAACACAGGACTCGTGCACCAGTTCTTTGCCACATAAGTTGATAACAGTCGAAGAGGTCACGACAAGAAAGTCTATAAGCTTCGACCCCGGACTTTTCTTAGGCAACGGTTCTTCGCTTACAGTGTTATCAACCACTGGAACGAGCTTCCATTGGAGGTTGCTAGCTGTTCTTCCAGGGATCGCTTCAAAGTGTTGTCAGATTCTCATGTACTTAAGAAGTTGTTAGATTAGTATTTTACTCTGCTTTGTTGGATTAGTATTTTACTCTGTTCTCGGTATTCTCTGTAACCTCCAGGAGCGGTGCTACACCCTGTTTTCAATGACTGCCTTTTAGGTCAACAGAAGGCCGCTGACATCGAAACGGACAAACTGACTGGATCCGGGAGACTTGGGCCTCCAACCTCAAACCAGTGAACAAATCGTTGAAGTCGATGGTATAGCCAACATCTTTAAAGTAGGCCAAAAACCGAGCGACCAATCCGGCGATTCAGCGACTGATACACGGGTTCAGGGCAGAGGCTCAAAGGTCCCAGTAAGCCGCGATGATATGAATTAACATCAGACTGAGTGAAAGTCACACAAGAATAGAGCAACTACCGTTTGCAAGATTTAGGGAAAAAAGTCAGTTACACAGTGAAAACTGATAGGAAACGCAATGGCCGAGTATCACCACAAACTGCCTGAAGTGAAGCGGGGAGCAGAAATCTTAAACGAGCTCTGCTGCATGAGGTCTACGTTCCCTCCAAAATGGTTTATTTTATATGTTATGATTTTGAATCCCACCACCTCATGCCACAACGGGGGGTGAATTTCCTTTCGTACACCAATTATTCAGAAACTTCAATGAAATACAGATGACCTGGAGTGTTAGTAAAATGGTAAGTGAGTAATAATAATAGATGATAAACATGGATTGTATATATGTATATATACACGTGTACATACATATATGTATGTGTATACACATATATATACCCATGTGAAAAATATATACCATACATTCCTGTGCGAATATACGTTTTCATATGTATATATATTCATATATGTATTCATATATGGAATTGTTCGATTTCATACAAAAATTTCGTTTATTTTCATATATATGTATAATATGTACGTATACATACATTATATATACAAGAAATGAACTTATATACGGGGAATCACGCTACTACGTGTATCACTTATACAAGTAGGTGTTCACTCTAATTCTGAATCTTTTGGTACATCCACATGTACACCAACGTAAATCTCTCCACCTCCATCTAGGACGGCAAATTGCCCAATGAGAAAATTGGGGTTCAAGGTCAATCGGTGTATTATCAATCTTCGCCAATTTAAATTTTCGCGGGTACGAAAGGAAAAACGCTCCCGCCACAACGTGCCGAAATTCAATTTTGGCGCACGCTCCTCCTCCGTCCCTGATTGGCCGATTCAATTAAAAACTGAAAATCCAGGACTTTGTGAATGCCTGTGTTTGTTGCCGTCCTGATGCTTGACTGGTATGAACCGGAGGTTGACCGGACTGCGTTTTATGTCGATGTAAATGCGTTCACTAATGGTCTGATGGTAGGGATAAAAGAAAATGACAAATACAGGTAGCCATGAACAGCAAGAGCACATCATTTTCTGAGCACCATAGAGTAGGAAAAAGGTGGCTCCCACGTTTGTCTAGTTCCCTTTTGAATGTCCACGCTGGAGGCCTCAACAATCTTTGCAGGTAATTTGTTCCACGAATTGACTATCCGTTTAGTGAAAAAGTTAAATGGAACAGACAATCGTGACCTAGTTTTCTTGGCCGTGAACCTATGACCACATAAAACTCAGTCCTGACGTATCGCGAACAATTATACCAGGAGACTTGTGTCAGTGCGGTGGGTAGTCTTGTACACTTCTTGCTACCTGTTTGGAACCCCATCACCGCCGGTTTCGTACCCTATTATTCCACTGCAGAACTCCCAGCAACCACTGGTTACCGCTGAGTTTTCTGTGCTAAAAGTTGAAGACCTTCTATCTAAGGTCAACTCATACAGTACAATGGGTCCTGACAAGATCCATCCCAGAATTCTCAAAAAAGCAGCCGCTAGTTTGGCAGAACCCTTATATAAGCTGTTCGAACAGACACTCCAGACTGCCATTCTTTCTAGCGCATGGAAAGAGGCCACGGTCACGCCCATATTTAAAGCGGGTGACCGGCACTCTCTGGCTAGCTATCGGCCAATCAGCCTCATCAGTATTCCGTGTAAAATAATGGAGCGCTTATCAAAGCGTACCATCATTAGCCACTTCATTTCAAACCATCTGTTTCCCCTGCTCAGCATGGTTTCCGTCCTAATCGGCCATGCACAACTAATATGCTTATCTTCATGGATAGTCCGACGGAGGCCACAGACAATGGCCTCATCTCAGGTGCCATCTTTTTCGACTTTGCCAAGGCTTTCGACCGTGTCCATACGGCCCCCTGAACAACAAACTGGGAGCCTATGATATTCAAGGAGAGGTTCTTCGCTGGATTATATCTTTCCTTGATAACAGAACGTTTAGAGTTAAATCCGGATCAGACCTTTCATCCCCCTCTCTCATTTCTGTGGGAGTTCCTCAAGGGTCAGTGCTAGGTCCTCTATCATTTCTGATCTACATCAATGACCTTCCGGATAGTATTTCCAGCAACGCCCTGCTGTATGCCGATGACATAAAAATCTGGAATGTCACCGATTCCAGTGCACCATAGATTGATCTTGACGCGATTAAGCGTTGGTCGGACGGTTGGAGTATCCCACTAAATGACAGTAAGTACGCACATATGTCACTCGGTGGCGACTCTGGCAACGCCTTCGTGATTCATAGTGCATTCGGCACAACAGATATCATGAAAATCGATCTGAAGAAAGATCTGGGCATCTGGTTGTCGTCTAACTTATCTTTTGCGCATCACCACGAGGTGGTGGCGAAAAAAGGGTTTGCCGCCCTTAAGATGATTAGGCAAACTTTCACCCGTACAGACAACAAAGCGTTTCAAATGCTTTACGGGATTTACATAAGGCCGCTCCTCGAGTATGTTAATCAGGTTGTGTATATCGGTCTGAAGAAGGACATATTAGCCGTTGAGCGTGTCCAGCGCGTGGCTACCAAACTAGTCACAGGCCTCAGTAGTGTCGCGTACGAGTTTCGACTTGAAAATTTTGATTTATACCCACTTGAATTTCGACGAATCCGCGGTCATTTAATTTTCACACACTTCCTTTTTAGAGTAGGCCTTGTTGATCAATTCTTCACTGTAGCGACTGATGACGGTCGGCGAGGACATAACAGGAAGCTTTTCAAGTTTCGTCCTCGTACCTTTCTTAGGCAGCAGATTTTTCCTTACAGGGTTGTTAACTTTGAGAACACTCTTCCTGTTGAGGTCATCAGTAGCGCTTCTAGCGACCGCTGTAAAACATTACTTGACTCACGTTTTCCAAAAATCCTTCTGTGCGAGTAATCTTAGTTTGTTTCATGGTATTTACTGTTATGCACAAGAGCGGTGCTACACCCTGTTTTCAATGAATATCTTTCAGATTAGCAGACGTTCGCTTGACATTGAACAAGAAAAACCGACCGAATCGGGGACCCTTAGGCCTCTGTTCCGAACCCCTGTGTCTGTCTCTTCCTAGCTCAATTGTCCTCCGGTTTTCGTGCGCGAATATGTCTAACGACCTACGTTCGTCTTTTTTGCTTCGACTTTTCGTGTCCCTTTTTGTACGTCTGTAGCTGTTTCATCTTCTTACGGCAGTCATTTTCTGTTTCATACACGCTGACCAATCTTGTGTACATTATTCCGAATTGTGGCGAGTTTTGACCTAGGTCACTGGGATGAATACTGCTGGACATTGGTTGACAACCACGGATTTCATTCTGTATAACGCCCGCCGCGCTTTCGTCGCGGCTGTCGCACACTGAGCAGGTGGAGCAAAAGTGCTAGTGACCTGGATTCCTTAGTCCCTACTTTGCTGTGTATTTGCTAGTTCGACTGTCTCTCCATGTGTATCCCTTACATACCCGGGGATGGACCGGGAAGCATTAGCGAGGATATGACTTTTGAGAACATTCAGTGGTAAATCCTGCTTTACTGTCCATTCGCAGATATTCAGAATGTCCTCCTAAAGGGTGTCTGTATCAGACGCATTCCCTATCAGTTTTATGTCATCTACATACAGGTAACATGGCCTGACCATGTTGTACGTCAAGTCATTTATGTAAACCAAGAAGAGCAGATAGACGAGAATTGACCCTTGAGGTACTCCACTTAACGGAGAACCCCCATCAAACAGTACTCCTCTTACTCTCACCCTATACTACTCTACAACAAGGAACTTTTTGATCCACCTACAGATTCTAGGGGATATCCCAGCCTCTCGTAGTTTCCAGCCCAAAAGCCTGTGGTTGACAGTATCGAAGGCTTTCTGGAAATCTAGGTAGCACATCCATCGACTACTTCCCCTCTATCCAGCATCTCCATGACAGTGTCTAAAAACGTCAGCAGATTGGTGAGACATTATCTAACTTTTGGAAGGCTGTGTTGAGACGCTTCGAAAAACTTCTGCTCGCAGAGAAATCGGCAGATATTCTCTCGTAATTCGCGTTCATAGATTTTGCTGACGACACTAGTCAGGCTTATTAGTCTGTACTTCTCGATCTCCGATCGGTTACCATCTATGTAGACAGGAATTATAGTGGCCTGTTTCTAGTCCCTCACGACTATCCCTGTTTATAATGTGAGATTGAATAGTTGGACAAAAAGCGCCGCCAGCAATTTGGTCAAAGGTTTTATGACAGCCGTGTGAATGCGATCGGGTCTCGCGAACTTTGTGCTGTTCAGTAGGAGTATTGCACGCTCAACTTCGTGGGGGCTCAATATCTTAATCCACCACGGCCGAGCCCACAGTGTTAGAATGAGACTTATGTGCTCCACTGTCTGAGCGATAAGCACTTTGATACTGTGCCATGAATGCGTCCACTGTGCCTTTGTCAGTTATAGCAAAGTGTGGTCCCATTTCCTTTCTTAGGAAGAACCCGGACAGAGCACAGCCGTAAAGCCTTTCCAGGTTCCGTTTAACATCACGTGCTATGTTGAGCCTACAAACCAGACAAGCATTTCTTGCCACCTTAACAGTTTCGTTCCGAGATTTTTTGTGTCGAGAAATTCTTGAACTCCTTTTGCTGAAATTATACCTTCCTAGTCATATGCTTGCTTTGGAAAGCTACCTAGACCCTGGAGCGAACCCACGCATTCGCTCACTTTCTCTGACTTGTTTCAGAGGAAAGTTCTCATCTGTGATGGCCCGGAGGTTGTCAGCATATTTTTCCCACACACTTTATTCGTCCTCTATGAAAACTGCTTGTTTCCGAGTCGTTCCGTCAGTTTTCAATGTCGGATTTTGTGGTTGATTCGGTGAAAAAGTTGCACTCTGTGTGCCTGTTCTCACCAGCAGAGAACAATGGAGCGAGAAATAAATCTCCATATGGTCGCTGTTTTCGACGGGTGTCGCAGACAACACGTTAGCCGCGTCGCTACTGCAACAAGTTATGATTAAGTCTAGCGTTAATGCTATCTGGCCAGGTCGGGACATCGTAGGCACCGCAACATTTTTTATTAATGTGAAATCGTAGAATGGGTTAAGCAATTTTTGATCAAAACATCTGCCACTGACAGATCCTAATCGCCAGTTGATTTTAGGAGCACCGGAGTTCCCCAGGACGAGTATGCAATAGCCTGATTGGCAAACCGACTGGAATAACTCCAGCAATGTTTCGTCATCCTCTGGTTGCGCGCCCAGACTTCGATACACCCAGAAGACTATTAGTGGGGAGTTGACATGGAGAATACCGACGATGGTTTGTGTACTCGCGCAACTGCAGTTACAGTTCGCGGATGACCGCCTTATAGAACTTCTGACCAATAATAGGCCAACGCCTCCAACGGCATGCCACGGTGACTGCGATACTATTGGAAACCATTAGTCCAAACCCCAAATCCATTTAATCGTCGAGCCAAGTTTTTGTGAGCAAACAAACGGTTCTGTGGTAGATCTAAGCAGTGCGTAAAACTTAGGTGAAATGCGACGTCAAAATATGGTGAAAATGTAAGCAACTGACTCAAAATAGTTCGTGAATGTACGGTGGTTTGGAGCTCCACTGCAAGGAATGAGGCGATGGACACGATCTACCGTGTTGTTCGCACGTAATTTTCAATGTGTAGTGACCGGTGACTGTGTAACTTCTCTACGGATCCCGGCTGCAACCGTGTTCCGTCGCTTGTTTGTTCTGTACGCATGATTATCCGTAAGCCCACTATGGGGGACTCGACACGAACTCAGTGTCCTTCCCGCTAGTCGTGTAACTAAATGCACGCAGCGAATGCCAGTTCTCTTCGTAACGACTCAACTACAACCCTAGTTTACGCAGATCGTTTAACCTCAACTCTTTCGAGCGTTGTCTAACGCACCCGAAGTTCCCATGCATTTTTCGTCCGGCTCGCTTTTGAGTGCAGTCGAGTGGGATATAGCTCATCGCGTGCTTCTCTTCTTTTGCTTCTCGGTCGCTACTGTTAGTCCCAGACTAAGCTGGAGCTAACCACTTATAAGACGGATGGAACCGATCCTGAAAGATCCCACAAAATTCCGGGAAGAAGCCAAAATCAATGAACCAATGGTACTGGAGAAAAGGAAAACGGCGGCTTTAAAAGTGCTACTTAAAGCTAACCTCATTAATGAGACGACCTTTAAATTTCTTAAGCCGATTGGTTCTCAAACGCCTCACCTATATGGTTTACCAAAAACCCACAAGCCAGATATTCCACTCAGACCAATATT
>LUCH01005131.1:0-22816 GCA_013368495.1 Paragonimus heterotremus | reverse complement strand
GAACAAAGATCGTGCAATATACCACTACTAGCTTGTCTTTTCAAGTTCATTTCGGGGAAAGCTTGTTTCAGTCACTTATTATATCTTTAAACATTACTGGAAATATGTGGTTCGTTTTCGAACCCCACTGCGTTCTTTAGTTCGACGCCTATTGGGACTACGTTTCAAGTGCTCTTCAAGAAAGGCATTTGAAACTGTTATTGGAGGATGTTCATGCGCATACCCACTTGTCTACTACAGTGTCCCTGGCGACCATACAACCGTGGAACCAGACTCTCCTATAAAAATGAATCAACTGTATTAGCACATTTACAGAATAGACGGCAAAAGTTCAAAACTCATCGTTCTCACGGTCCCTGACAATAAAAGTAGTTGATTTTATACGTTGTCTCGAACCTTTCACGCGCCGATGTTTGATGGGAGACGAAGTTGCAAGAAAGGGTAAACATGACATATCCCCGTAGACAATCGAGGAGTGAAATCGAAGATAATAGCCTTACAGCATTCTTTCTAACCATTCCGACTTTGCAACAGTTATTTACTTGTTCATAACTGGCTACGTGAATACGCTTTCTGTGAACTTGTACAAAATTCTGACGAACTCGCTGACAAATCACCTGTTAGGTCTTCGCAAATTTCACCGTCCCTCTAGAAGTCAACTTCAGAGGAATCGCGCAGTTCCGTACTTCTTCCTGTAAAGGTTCCATCACTTTTTTAGCCATAAGGAGTGACTTACCAAAAACGTTCCAGCAAAAGCATCCTTTAGTCTAACGTTACCATCCACACGTGATGAACACTGTATAAACTCCATATATTTCATAGTTGAACATACATGGCTTGTCGGAATCCCTAGATAATCTCCTTCGACGTTACTTTCGCGCTGCAACAGGCTACAGGGGCAACGTGGGATACGCGGAGTTGTCCATAAACACAACAACCGGTCACTCAACAGAACACTGGGACAGCAAAAACAACGAGTCGCGAAAACAACGTGTGTATTTTTTGTGGTACGAAACAGAAATGGGATAAAATTTTTTGCTCCATTCAATCTTTTCTACAAATCAATTACAAGCGGTGTTCGGGGAACTTGCTAACCACGCAAGTGCAATCCCTGGGTGCGTGTTCTGTTCCCGTTTGCTCAATAACGTCCTTCGTCTGCACATCTGAAACTACACATACGAAGGAATTATTGGCCGGCAAGTATTTGCTAGATCATTCACTTGTACGGTTACAAGTAAAATACTCTAACCGGCGGGAGATATTCAATAACATCGAGATAAACAAAATTGGAAAATATAACTAATGTTGGTAAAGTTTTGGCTACAGCTTTGGTCACGAACATTAGTTTTGTACGATTCATTGGTCAACTTCACTGTCCGCTGTGTATGAGACGAATTATTTAATCCACCCAGATGGGACTGTAACGAGACTCCCAGGAAACGGCCGACCGCCATATGAGCATCCCATGGGTTATGTAGGTGTTTGCGCTTCCCGCCTTTGAAGGCTGGAGGGACACTCGTCGATCCCTAAATCTCGAGCACCGTTCATACTACACCGGATCATGTAACCAGGATGTTGAGCAGGACAGCTAACTCTACAACGCCATTGACAATGACAAAATCTGATATACAGCCTGGCCTGGTAGATGTGGGTTCAATCTTCCGAAGTTTTGTTGACACAATGTCAGCTTTGGTATCCACTGTGAAGACCCTATCAAATGTATTGAAACCACACAGCATTTCAGCATGTTGTTTGTAAAGAGTGCTGCCGAAGTCAATAAGGACATCGGACGCCCTTGCGGGCCGGCTATCAAAGGTGCAATGACTTGGGCTTCAGAAGCTTTGGAGACAAATTTATGCAAGCTTTTGGGATCAGTAATGAAGCGCTGGGTTGGGAATCGCTGGAGATCCAGTTGATCCTCCCTGACCAGTCTAGTGCACTGGTTTCGAGGTCCAGCGTACGGGTAATCATTTTGATCTTTTGACGTTTTAAACCAAACGCACGCTAGACGTTTAACGCAGATCACTTTTGACGTCCGAGTCCTGAATTACTACCGCGGCTTCAGGCGGGTTTTGCAGTCAAATGGTGTTGAACAACCTATGGCTCCTCGAATGGTATAAGTAAAATGGTCACAAATTTCCTCAACAGACAATGGCGAGTTAGACCAACCCCACGAGACATCCGCTAAGTATGGACTGGACACATCCGCCCTGATTCTTCGGAAGTTCTTTTTTTATAACGTTTCCTTCGGGGGTTAAGCTCAATAAAACAGTTGAATTCGAAAGCTATTACTGCGTGATCGCTCAAGCCGAGCGAAGCGTTCACTATTAGGTTGTGTTTCATTAGTTTTTCATTGGTGAAGACATAATCCAAATGTGCGGGGAAATAGTCTTCGCACCATCTTGTAAAGTCAGTAACATGCTTCTTAAGGCCAGGAGTTCTAACTACTGCTGAAAACGTTGGAAACATTGCATCGACAGGGCCTTTGTACGAATAAGATTGGAGGTCAGTTTGTGGCTGTGTGAAGTCACTCATCCCAAGGACGGGATACGACTGAGTTCAGATAGGATTCTCTCGTCACGTTTAAAGCAAGGTTAGAGAGGTTGATACATTAGGCCGGGTAACGACTTGTCAGAGTTGGATAGCATATGCACCAGATTGCTTCGGGATTTGTAGTGAACTCTGGGTGAGACAGTGGGGTGGCACAAAGCAAGTTGCGGACGAGCCGGGCAGCCTCGCAGTCTCGTGGCACTATCCTATCATTCTGACAGAGAAACATGCCCGTTGTATCAAGTTCCGGATCAAAACGATTGGGTGAAAGTCTCGATCTGGTAATTCCGACAATAAGGAGGTCATTCGCGAACCAAAAGGACGGAATTCGCCTAGTTTGGTGGTCACATCATGGGCGTTGTTGTGAGCAAGACTGATTGAATATAGTCTGAATGAGTGCATGTTGTTAGAGTCCGGAATAGACTGGATCTTTTGAGGGACGCCGGGAGCGTTAGCGGAATTATCGCCGAATGTGGCTGAGCCTGCCTAGATACGTTTTTGTGACTGAAGCTCGACTATGAGAACTATGAAGCAAGCAGTCCGTAACAGGTAATCATTTCCCACCCTCTAAAGTTAATTCCCATAACGATCGGGATGGAAGGTTATGACGATGAGATTCGATGGCGCTCGTGACGAGACGCACTGGAATGTAGTCAACCCTATAGGGGCATTCACGTTGCTAGTCAAACGACATGACAGGGATGAATCTGGTACCAGGCTAAAGCTAGGTCACGCGTAACTCGTTGTGAACCTTAATCGTTAGCGAACGATTCATTTGGGTATCACGTGGTACATAGTGTTTTCCCTCAGACGTTATTAGGCCCATTTATAAGGATCTCGGCTTCGAACAGGTAGAGTTCGAAAATGGACATAACGTTGGTTATTGTCGGGAAGTTTCTAAGCTCCGTTTTAATTGATGCACATCTTTACTAGCTGCAAGTGCATATGGAACTTTGTTTTAAATGTAGCAATATTTCAGTAGGAAAGATTCTGAACGCACATTTTGGGAAGTAAATGCCGCCGAAGTAAATTTCCTGTTTGGAGGTTGAAGTTGCAGTTACTCTGCAAAAAGATCGCGAAAGTGACGGTGGATTTATGGCCACAGACTAGATTATAGATGAGTTTAAGGCTCAGCTTAAGTCGCCACGACCAAAGACAATCCAATGCAATCGTTTGGCGGCGTTCAGTATACCTCAAAGAAGTCGGACGGCCTAATAAACCACTCGTGAAGGTAGGTTTGAGACATTCCAGGACTGGCTTATCAGGCTTGCGCAGGTGACTATATAACAACGAAAGAAATGTAAACGAAGTTTCTATTTTTTGATGAGCCGAGGACATGCAGCCTGAAGACACTGGGGGACGCCACTCTTCCCAACTGCATGTTTCAACGACAATCGCGTAAATTGAGACAACACAAAAAAGTATGGGCCAGAGGTCCAGTCGTAAATCGAAAACGTCGAAGTACATGGTACTAGCAGCGCGGTAGCATGCTGCGTTCCGTTTAATGTGAAAAGCAAGCCCACCATTTTTACACTGATTACCCGTCACAGATGTGGACTGCCCCCGAAAAACCTGAGGGAACATGGATGAGCGTTTTTTGGAGCTTCTTGTGAAAGGAATCAAAGCAAACGTGTTGCTCGCCAGCACAGTGTTTCAAAGTCGAAACAAGTTGGTAACGGCCATTTGGGCATAAAATAAGATTTCCCAAATTTTTCGTAGAGTATTCAAATGCATATTTTTGGATAAATATGCCATTAGCTGCATACGTACTGTCTAGTTTATTGCTTTGTGACTGTGTTTGGGTGTAACTTGTCACTTGTATGCAGCTCACTGGTCATTTATCTGACGGTTAGTTACACAATTTGGTACCCGTTATTTCTCCAACAACAACATTAATTCCCACTTGTACTATTTCAGCCACATCGATTCTCATAACCCGACGGTGTTGCCTGGTGAGCCTTTAGACGTGTAATAAATGAGAGCTGATGCGTGAACGAGCTGGTCAACGTAACCCAATCACATACTTGCGGATGAAATAGTTTAGGCTTGTCTTCAGCTTACATACTTATAGAGTGGTCTGGGGAATAAACGGCACCGAACAGCACTCTCTGCCCGAACACGCCAGTGCGTAAGCGGTTATAGTTGTAAATGTGACGTAACCATTCCAAGCTGAATATTTGAATAGACGGAAAAACGACAGCCAGCACACGATTTATACCGGAGCAGATTTCCCTGTATATCTATTGGTGTTTCCTGTAGACGAGTTAAAATGTACACATTTCCAAACCATAGCTTCTCCATTATGAACTAAGTCCCCGAGGTAAAACACGTATTAAATTGGATTCGAATTATTTATCTGAAGCCTGCGAACACCGGGATTCATACCAACTCCGGCTCTTTGGCAGAGGGTGTGGCAGTTAGTTCGGCTGTTTCTGGCGTCCTTCCGGTTGAATGAAGTCGCTTGTTAGATGAAACGTCTGTCGTCTCGTCCATGAAGTCCAATATTTGTAAAATGCCTGTGTGCAACTTTAAATGAACTCACTTTGTTCGGTGGTCTCAAGAGAGGGATCGACACTAGTGTTATGATTCGCCCTTTCTTGGGCTCTTGAGCGTGGCGCGCACTGTCCATGGACCGGTTCGAGTCGACACCTACGACGAGTGATAAAAAGGAACTCTCTCATGTTTACTACAGTACCCAAAACAGAAGGTAAATACAGCTGGCGGAACGGTACCGTTGGTTGCTGATATGATAAGTTAGCGCATTTTACGACGGATTGATATTTTTGCATTAGTATATACTACGACGTCGATATGTTGACACGCACGACTTATGTCACACGCAGACGACCAGGACAACGAAATCCATATTGAATTTCGAAAGTAACAGAGTTTAAGGTCGCTCATAATTTTAGAACAAATAAAGAGAAAACATGTGGGTCGGTAACGCAGTTCATCAGGCAGCTGTGTAGTTCGTCAGTATGGTGTTTCAAAGCCGAAACGAGTTGATAACAACCATTTAGGCATGAAACGAGATTTTTGAAATTGTTCACGAAATCTCAGGATGCATATTACGTGAAAAACACTAATTTCATCGAGTGTAGTAGTTGCGTTGCAATGAGAAAAATGAGCCAAGCATGAAAATGGTTCTTATTCACATTTTCGTCAAGAAAAACGTGTCGCCATTTTTCCGATAAAAGCATAATGTTGGCTTTCCTAATCGACTTTAAGTTCTGAAAATGCTTCCATCGGAATTCTCATGATGGAATACATATTTCCACCTAATGAAAATACCCAATTTCGCGCGGTTATGTAGATATAGTGGAATTCGCAAGTTTGGACCACTCTGTGTTTGCATTGTATTGTACACGAAATATCACAGTTATTCCTCATTAACGCCATGCCATCACGTTTGTTGGCTAATTATACGTCTGAACTGTGTTCAGCCTTTTCCCCTGATAGTGCTTCCGATGGAAAGTTGTCTATGTTATCACGTGATTCTTTCCACTTACTTTATGGTGTAAACATGGGTAACACATCTCGCTCCATCATCAAAAACGTGCGTAGTGTTTTGTTCATTGACTACTGACCATGCTCGATTGTTGCTTGCCAAGTGTACGAGTCAGTGCTCACTTATTCGACGGATAATGACCAACTTTGATGCTCGTTACTTAGCCGACGAAATCATAGATTACCACTTTTACCACTTCAGATACAGCCTTTCTTTGTATCATGTACGCTTATGATTCCGATGACTGCTGGTCTACGTTTCCGCCGGCTGCCAGTATGTTATTTCGTTTTTGGCCACAACTGACGGAGGTCATCATAGCTTACCATGAACGGTTCAAATACGAGTTTATTCTGATTTCTTCCATGTTCTACTTATCAACGTTTATCATAGGTTAATTCAACTGCACGGAGCAGCTACCAATATGAACGCAGTGCGTATGAAACAGAATAGCAGACGCGTGCAATAATGTTGACTTATATTGTGTAATTCACAGCATCTCGGTGTGAGACAGGGTGAACAGCAGTTTGCCAGTCAGGTTTCCAGGATTTCGTTTTTGCCAAATTTTCTCCTGAGGGTATGACTGGAACTGTCGTTTGTTTGATCCAGATATGGCGCGAGAGTGCTTCTTGGCAAAGGACCACGGATTTTTTACATTTTGTTAGCGAATCAGGTAACCCTCAGGATCCACGAACTGGTATTGCTGCATATACCTGAGAAAGTGTAAATTTACTGCACTCGCATTAAACTGATAAGCACAAAATTATTCAATTTTTGCAAGCATATTTTGTTGATCGACGTAAGTTTACGCTGCTTTTTCATTTATTTATTCAATTTTAATCTCTCTTGCTGTCGAAAGTATGCAAGAACAGATTTTTAATTTGCCGGACGTTTTCGACAGTGTTTTTGCAGTCCCATTCGCGCCTTTTAGAGAAGACAGTCCTCGAAGCTGGTTAGCACAGCCAGAGGCCACCTCTGCGTTGAAAAATTAAACCGCGGAATTAAAGAAATGTCACCCTGTGGTTGCTGCTCTTTCGCCTCACGTCATAGACGAAGTGGATGAAATTTTGGAGCTTCTGGACTCCCGTAAACCATACGAGCAGCTTAGAGAGGCCATTATCGAGTGCATTGGTCTTTCAGACCGTCAACCTATTGCTTAGCTGCTGAGTACTATTTAGCTCGGCGACCAGAAGACTTCACTGCTTCTACGCCATATGCGACGCCCTGCAGGTCCAGTCCAGCTCGATTGGTCGCTCATGAAGGAATTACGAATCAAGCGATTGCCTAGAGGTATGCAAAATATTCTTGGTACCACCCCCAAACGGCCTTACAGTAACGGGCCGACACCGCCGATCGCATGTGGGAGACATACGGAAAAAATGATCTCCCAATTATCCGCGCCAGCGCCGGAAACACTGGCATTCCTGACCGACCGTGTGGACAAGCTCACAAGTCGGATCCAGGAGCTCGGTGCTCGGAGCTTGCACCCCCCTCAAGTGAGCCTAACGGGAGAGTCTCCGGGTGGAATTCTAAGGGGCGACAAGTGCCCACAGAGAATGTCAACCACGACCACTGCTGGTGCCACCAGCAATTTGGTAACCGTGCTCGAGGCAATTATCCGTTTCACAGAATTCGGCTTGATGTTCGTTCAAAAGGCAAAATGGTCCTGTCGGCTGGAATCCTAATTTTTGAATATTTCTGTAAATTTGAAAAATCGAAACTTCAGTTAGAGTACGTACAGTACATCAACTGCAAATAAACAGCATTAATGGAAAATTGGAATACCTCGAATAAATCCCAAAAGTATTAACGTGATGAAAAAATTCTCCACCGTCTTCGCGGAAACAACCTGTTATTGGCGTTAGCTCACTTTTTCAAATCTTATGAATACGATCATTGCAATTATCAAGATAAAACACTCCATCCTATGGCCTGAGAATGCTTCGTTTTGCGGCGTTTTATAGATATGGTCGAAATGGAAATGTATCACCATACAGTGTTGATATTGCATTTCAACAAGAACACTAACACATTTGGTGATGAAAAATGTTTGAAAATATTCACAGCTTCCCTGTCTCTAAGATATTCATACTATTTCTTTTTGTTTGCAAGATTTCAGACAGATATTGGTCGATGTAACGGCTTTCTTAGAAACGGTTGGAAGTGAGGCAATCATGTTTTTTTTCCATCTTCGGTGTATACAGAACGACGTTAACAGATAGTATTTTTTCCCAATCTATGGCCGAGAATCTTCAAAATTAAATTCTGTTCACTATACTGCGTTGTATCCAACCAGATTGAGGTCGTGTGGCGTTCATGCGGAACAAGATACGGAAACAGAGAAAGTCGAGCTGCCTGCCGATCATTTCGAGGAACACCTCTCGGCCAGCTACAACTTGGTAGTTAGAACGCCAGGTACCTATCGCGGTACAGAAAAATATTCCAACCAATATGACAGCCAACGGAATCAAAGATGATGATTACCATGTGTCGCAAACGGTTCAAATCCATGTTTTTCATCACTTCCCGCAAGTGTTTGTTCTCCAAATTGTTTATGGTAAATGTGGTTCGGAAGGAGCAGCCACTGGTGTGAACACAAACTGCATACTCAGACGCTGCTCATAACTTCAGTCAGCGGGGTAAAGCAGGCAACAGCGTGAACCCCGGCAATTTTGTCGTTCACTGGCATGGCTTTTTAAGGCCGAAGCGAGTTGGAAACAGCCAATCAGGCACGAAAAGAGATTTTTCAAATGTTTCATGAACTACTTAAAAGCATATTACGGGACAAATATGTAGATTTGATCCAGTATGATAGCGGAGCTCCAGTGAAGAAAACCAGCTGCACCTAAAAATTGCCCATGTTCGCACTTTTGTTAAAAAACGTCACTATTTTTTTCGATAAAGGCATAATGTTGGCTTTTCTAATCGACTTTACGTTCTGGAAATGCTTCTATCGGAATTTTCATGGCAAATTGCATCTTTTTGATTATGCAGAAGCGCTCGACTTCGTGTGGTTATGGAGATATAGTGAAATTCGCAAGTTTGGACCACGCTGCTTTTGCATTGTATTGTACGCGAAATATCACAGTAATTCCTCATTAGCGCTATGCCATCATGTTTGTTGGCTTATTATACATCTGAATTATATGTTTAGTCTGTTTCCCTTATAGCATTTCCGGCGAAATAGATTTACTTTATCGCTTGGTTGTTTCTACCCCATGCAATGGCGTAATCATGCGTAACACGTCCCACCCTATCATAAATAACGTGCGTATTTTTTGTTTGTTGCTTATTGATCATGCTTTAAGGCAGCTGGTCGTGTGTACGCGAGTCAATGCTCATTTTTCCGACGGAAAATGACCAACTTTGATGCTCGTTATTTATCCGACGAAAACATCGCTTCCCACTTCTACCGTTTCAGCCACAACCTTTCTATATTCGGAACATGGATGCTTATGTTTCCGCCAACGGTTGGTCTCTGTTTCCGCCGGCTACAGACTTCACTGACGGCCGCCAGTATTTTATCTCACGTTTTACCGGAACTGACAGAGATCTTTATAACTCATCCTGAATTGCCCTCAATCTCATTGGTTCAATCGGAGAGTGCGTGTGCGGTATTGTGTAGTACAATAACCTTAAGTATCCTGAACGGTCCCACTACAAGTTTACTTTGATTTTTTCAGTGTTCTTTTTCAACGTAGTTGACAGTCAGCTAGAGGGAGCAACTGCTAGCGTGAATGTGTGCGGCACACTGATGCGTTGATCATAACTTAGCTCAAGTGGACGGAGCAATTGCTAGCGTGAATATATGCGGCATACTGAGGCGTTAATCACCGCTTAAGTCAATTGGACGGAGCACCTGCCTTTTGAACGACCTTCAAGCTGAACTCTGTGAAACGGATAATTGCCCGGATAATTGCCGTGATTGATTCTGCCGCTGTCCCTGTCCCCTCTCCGTAAAAATAATCAGGGTAACAAGCCGCCCAGCACGTCACAGCGACCGACGTAACTGGCTGCCGAAGTCGTTTGTTTTTTATTAGACTGCGAATCATGCGTCCGCTAGCTCATCGACAGCGGTGCAGAGACCACCGTCCTCATACTGGATTTTGCCGAAAGACTTACGCAGGTGTAGTTAGCCCTACGTGCTGCAAACGGTGCGCCTATCACTGACTATGGCCAGCTTTCACGCACACTAAAATTAGGACTTCGCCACAATTTCCGATGGCTTTTCACCGTTGCAGACGTCCAAATGCCAACAACTGGCGTCGCCTTTCTCAAGCACTTCCACCAACTGGTCGACATATGACACCGTCGGCTGGTCGACCACAAGACAAGCTTCCAGTTACCGGGACTTTGACCGCCGCGGTTTCACTCAGTCCCGTGTATCGCCCGATCATCACGAATACTCACGCCCATCTCGTTGAGCGGTTCCCCACTGTATTCACACAGCCGACCTCGCTACCGTCGGTGACCGGTGAAACGCAGTGCTGGCCCGCCAGTGTTTGTTAAAACCCGCCGTTTAATACTGGATGAGCTGAAGATAGGGCGTGCCGAGTTCGAGCACATGTTCGAGCTTGGCATCATTCGCCCGTCGGATAGCCCCTGGACATCGCCGCTCCATAGGGCGCTGGAATAGTCAGGACATAGGCGTCCATGTGGAGACTATCGTGCGCTCAACAACGCCATGGTACCGGACAGGTACCCCTTCCATATATTCAGGACATCACGGTTAGCCTGAAAGCCACCCATGTATTCCAGAAGCCTGATCTGGTTCGCGGTTATCACCAGATGCCAGTTGCCTCGGACGATGTCGCCAAAACGGCAGTGATTACACCACTCGGATTGTTCGAATTTCTGCGCGTGCCGTTTGGGCTCCGGAACGCTGCTCAGACGTTCCACCGATTCACCAACGGTGTCACGGGAGTTTCGGACTTCGTCCGTTCTTATATCGAGGACCTTTAGGTGGCAAGCTCCTCTGAAGAAGAGCATCAGAATCACCTGTGATTGCTGTTCGAACAACTTGCAGCGTATGACGTCGCTGTGAACGCGGACAAATGCGTTTTCGGTCGATCATAAGTTGGGTCCAGCAGCACGACATCCTGCCTCTGACCGACATGGTACAAGCGATTCGCGACTTTCCGCCCCCTACAACGCTCGCTGCTGTCGGTCGTTGGCTGTTATTGCCGTTTTATCCCGCCTTGCGCGCAACGCATGCGGCCTCTGACCGACTTGCTCCTTGGTCGTTTCAAAGGCAATATCGCGTTGTCAGAGGCAGCAATCGACTCCTTCAACCGTATCAAGGACGCGCTAACCGTCACAGTGAAGCTGCATCATTTTGACGTGCACCCCACCACGAGTATAGCAGTATTCGCTTCCGATACTGCTGTTGGTGCGTACTCTAACGATTTGTCGAGGGAACTTGGAGACCGGTTCCATTTTTCTCCAGACGCCTGTTACCCGCTGAAACTAGATACAGGACGTTCGGTCGTGAGTTGCTAGGTATCTGTCTGGCCGTTCGTCACTTTTGATATGCCCTCAAAGGCCGCTAATCTGTGACCTTCACTGATCGTAAACCATCGGCATACGCCTAGACACAATCGTTTGGAACGCCATTCACCCTGCGAAGTGCGCCACCTGGATCTTATTTCGCAATTCTCGACAAACGTACGACGCGCCTCTGGCAGCGACAACGTTGTGGCTGATGCACTGTCACGCGTAGCAGCACTTGTTGGCCAAGACGTCATCTGACTGTCCGCCATGGCCGGCGCACAACGTGCGGAGAACGATTTCCGCGCTTCTCGTCAGCATTCGTTATTGCTCCCCGCGGATTTTCGCTACCAACAGCACCGGGAACGATTTTATGCGATTCCTCTACTTGACACTCTCGTCCAGTCGTAACTTCAGCCTTACAACGTCGCGCGTTAGACACGCTGCACAATATTGCCCATCCTGGCGTCCGGACCACGGCCAAATTCGTTTCCGATAGATAAGTCTGGTTCGGTACGCAAAAAGATCTTCCCACATGGGCACTAACTTGCCTAGCCTGTCACCAAGCTAAGGCACACCGCCACGTGTCGGCCCCTATAGGCCGATAACCTTCGACTACCCCTAGATCCACTCATCTTCACATCGATGTTGTAGGCCCTTCGTCACCCTCGAATGGTGTGACCTATATGATGACGATGGTAGGACGCTTCAGACGATAGCCGGAGGCCGTCGCTCTGCCCGACGTCCGCTCGAAGACCGTAGCACGCGCATTCATTAAGCGCTTGGTGGCACCTCATGGTTGCCCGGCCACGGTTACAGCCGACCGCGGCCCCCAATTCAAAAGCGGTTCCTTCGCGGAAATGTTGAACGCGCTTGTAGATCATTGAGCACGGACTACGGCATATCACCCGGCTGTAAAGGACATAGTCGAACGCTATCATCGAAAATGAAAGCAGCACTTGCCGCCGTCGAGGCAATCCGTTGGACGGAAGCCCTGCTAATAGTTTTACTCGCTATCCGCGCTGCCCTCAAGGCCGAACTTCACGTTTCCAACGCCAAAATTCTCTATGGCCAACCGCTGCGTCTTCCTGGAGATTACTTCCCGTCCGCCACAGGTGAGCTTCCATACGATGCTTCCTACGCCAAGCAGCTAGCGTCGCATCTGCGTCCTCTCCGCGCCACGGACCCACGAGTATAAAGTTGCGAGGTGTTTGTTCCCAAGGACCTCCACGGCTGCACACGTGTTTTTTCGCGTGGATGGTTCGCAACCTCCGCCCAAGCAACCTTGTGAAGGTCCATTCAAGGTACTTTAACGGAAGGACCGCTTCTACGTACTCGAGTGCCAGGGTATTCGGGACACAGTGCGCATCGACCGCCTGAAGCAAGCCCATTTTGAAAGAAATGGGGAAGCCTCCAGCTCTCCTGTGTAACTCGCGGCCGGGCTTGCAACCCTCTCTGAACAGCCCCGTCCGAGTGCAACGTCATCAGCGGACACAACGCCGTCGAGGACGCCAACACTCACCGTAGCACGTTCGGGTCGTAGGGGGCATTGACCTAAACGTCTGGTAAAGGACTAGGGTCCGTTACTTCCAGTTCTATTTCAGTTCTACAGAAGCCAAAAATTCCCCAAATAATTTGAAAGATCAAAAAATCGCAAATCGCATCTGAAACTATCAAAAAATCGCTTCGGTGCACGTCCTCATGTTCAGGTTCGCCAGGTAAGTTTGCCATTCGCAAATGTGCTCGAAATTATCAATATCACTTTTCGTTTCATTGCACACGCTCACGTCCTCGGTTCACCACAGTTTGCACCGCGAGCATTACTACGCGACCACGGCGTTTACCCCACAGGACCTCGAGGTGAGGACCCTGACTCCCCCAGTCGTTTTGACATCGAAGGAGAGAACACTCCAGTGGGAGCGCTCTGGGAACTGTTGGCATTAGTTCTTCTCCACCTGCGTCGTCTGGGAACTGCAGTACCGACCGCAAACTAGTGCAGAATGAACCAAACGAGGTCAAGGGTGGCTGGCCACATTTCGTCCCCGAACAGACCGAAGGGTTGCGCTCACGGTAGCTTTTGAGGGGGGCTGTGTAGTGATTTGAAGTTAACCCAGGTCCGTCTGCTGTACGATGTGTAAAATCCTTTCCAAAATCACAATCCACCTTGTACACGGAATCTCAAGGATCTTAGCCTGCCGTCTACTTGTTGCATGCGAACGCGGTTGTTTGTTTGAATGGTTGTCGTCCCATGCGCGCCAATCGCGCCATATTTACCCTCCCGGCTTGCTCACACGCTCCACGGTCGGATCATTAGCCTCCCGTACTACCTGGCGTATCGGTGTCGCTCAGAACCTATCTAAACCAACTGCACGTAACAAATAATATAATTTCGGTCACCACAATTATCAGAGTTCTTACTACGCGTCGGGTATTGCTGCATATACCTGAGAAGGTGGTAATTCATTGCGCATACGCACTCAACCACGAGAGAAAACGAGCCACGAAGTCCGCAAATGAGGATCCTGACATGCATGACGTTCACAGGAATTGGCTTGAAGGTCCTTCCAAAACGAAAACGGTCATTATGGGGCAAATCCTTTTCTAAATATTCTCGGAAGCGTTAAAACGGGAATTTCAGACAAATTATGGACAGTTCATCAATTGTTAATAAATAGTGTTAATGAAAAAATTGGAATACAACGAATAAGTACACAAAGTGTTAGCTTGGTGATGAAAACTTTTGTGATGAGCAGCAGGAGATTTTGATTTTCATATGGATTGAACATCACCCACAATTGATCGAGGCTGTCGCATTCCCATAGACTCTAATGAGAGCAAAACTCGGGTCTAGTGCTTCTTTTCGAAAAATGTTCTCACAATTTTCACGAAAACAACCCATTGTTGGCGCTAGACCACTTCTTCCAGTCCAATAAATGTGCTCATTGCAATTTTCAAGATGAAATACTTCATCCTACAGCGTTATGATGCCTGAATTTGCGACGTTCCGAAGGTCTCATCGAACGTGAAATATACGACCATACAATGTTGGCATTTCGTTCAAACAAGAATACAAACATATTTGATAGTGAAACACGCATGACAACCTTTCCAGCCTCCTTGTCCATACGATATTTATACATCTTCCTTTTCGCAGCAGTTCAGGTAGGCACTGGTCGACGGGACGTTGTTTCTATGAATGGTTGAAAATGACACTATGATATGGTTGTTTCAGTCTACGGTGAATATAAAACGACGTAACAAGAGAGCATTACTTCCCACTACGTCACCGAGAATCTTCAAAAGTTAATTCAATTCACCCTACTGCTTTGTTTCTAACCCGATTGAAGTCGCGTGGCGTGCATACGAAACGGCTACGGAAACAGATGAACTCGGACTGCTTGCCGATAACTGGAAGCTATACTCCTCAGCTAATCACGACTTGATGTTTAGAATGCCAGTTGTTTATTGCGGTGCAGAAGGATATTCCGAACAACATGAAAATCAACGGGATCAAGAATAATGATTAACATCAACGCAAAACGCTCCAAATACGAGTTTCTTGTCACTTTCTGCATGTGTTCGTTCCCCATGTTGTTCGTGGTAGAAGTCATTCGGAAGGAGCAGCCACTAATCTGAATGATCTTTGCATACTCGAACGTTCCATGAGGGCCATGTTAACTGGTCTGTACTGAAGCTCTCATTGTCTGGATCTGTCAGAATCAGCAAGTTATGGCAAAGTATCCAAGCATGTTGTGCTATATACAACTTTCCTGTGCGGTATGGGACGGGGAATTATTTGATGATTCGGTTTGCTGGATCCTCTTTCCAGATATGTTTCTGAAGTACAACCTGGAGGACAGTGGTTTTCTTATTATGGCGTTAAGCCGAAATCGGAAGTCACTCACTGCAGTCGACCTACTCGGACATGTCTGCAGTACTTTCTTTTTATATGTCATCAAAGTTGGGAAACTTTGAGGGGCAAATTCCTAAATTGGCGATGGACATGTGAAAATTTGAAAAGCATAGTTGTAACTACCGGCACTGAAAATTAACAGCAGTGGCAGTCCATATGAGATAAAGCAAATGGCAGTCATCCCACAGAGTTTCGGATGTTCCATCGGCGCCACATAACCCCCTTCAGATGCAAGTTGAATTGCTGTCGATCAGATCCAGATATTGGTCTGAAATGCTCCCTGGCAAGTGACCAGAAGTTTCAGACGTTTTGTATCTGGATGATTGAATTTTCAACATCCACAAGTCACTCGGGTGGTTGACATTCCTATTTTCATAATGAACTGCGGTATACAGTGCTCAGTAAGTACGGCACTCTTCTGTCATAAGGATGGTTTTAGGCTGTTACCGACTGTATTAAATGTGTAGTTAGACTCAGTCGCACATGACGTCGAATAGTGGGAATCGGGGTTGCAGAATCCAGTTTTTTCCAGGGAAAACTGCCATAAGCGCATCCGTGGTATCCATTTCGATTCCACCGAAGACATACGCCTTAGGAAGATGGATCCCTATGTGTTATTTTCATTTCATGAAGAGGGATGCGTCGATTTCAACAGCCAGAAGAGCACTGTCCTACTTTTTGGATCCGCTGATTCTTCGGTTGAAAGACCGTTGTTCTTACCCCGACACGTGAAAGGTTCTGGCCTACTAATATCAAGATGTGCCGTAATCGACGATGGCATTCGACCACACCTTGAGTCAAGGCACAGTATTCAAGAAGTGGTGGCCGTGCTAACTTTATGAATTTTATGGATCCATTATAACAAGCTACAGATTCTGATTTATCCAGAAAATGAAAACGTCAGCAGAGCTCGTTGGACACGGTCACGAAGAACATTTGAGTACGCAGAATGTGTTCACACTAGTAGCTGCCCCATTTGACTGACTTGAGATATGAACAAGTGAAACTTCAGCATGCGTTCACACTAATAGCTACTCTACGCGACTGAATGAGCTATTATAGTGGGCAAATGGGTATACACATGACCTTCGCCCACTAACAATTTAAAACGCCTTACCTGAAGAGCATTCGAAACGTAGGCCCAATAGACATCGAACTAAAGAACGCAGTGGGATTCGAAAGCAAACCGCATATTTCTAGTAATGTTTGAAAATATAATAGGTAGTTCGCTTCAGCATAATCTGGGACCAGCGGCAGCGACTGAGAGGAGAAAGAAGAGAAGCACCAGATGAGCTACGCGCCACTCGACTACACTCAGCCCCGCATAACAGGCGTACACAGGATCATGCGCACAGAACAAACTAGCGGCGAAATACGGTTACAGCTGAGATCTGTATACAATTCACACGAGCGCCGGTAGCGACATTATGAACGACGACCGAGAACGCAGTTTGCGTTCACGTTGGTAGCTGCTCCTTCCGAATGACTTCTACCACGAACAACATGGGGAACGAACACATGCAGAAAGTGACAAGAAACTCGTATTTGGAGCGTTTTGCGTTGATGTTAATCATTATTCTTGATCCCGTTGATTTTCATGTTGTTCGGAATATCCTTCTGCACCGCAATAAACAACTGGCATTCTAAACATCAAGTCGTGATTAGCTGAGGAGTATAGCTTCCAGTTATCGGCAAGCAGTCCGAGTTCATCTGTTTCCGTAGCCGTTTCGTATGCACGCCACGCGACTTCAATCGGGTTAGAAACAAAGCAGTAGGGTGAATTGAATTAACTTTTGAAGATTCTCGGTGACGTAGTGGGAAGTAATGCTCTCTTGTTACGTCGTTTTATATTCACCGTAGACTGAAACAACCATATCATAGTGTCATTTTCAACCATTCATAGAAACAACGTCCCGTCGACCAGTGCCTACCTGAACTGCTGCGAAAAGGAAGATGTATAAATATCGTATGGACAAGGAGGCTGGAAAGGTTGTCATGCGTGTTTCACTATCAAATATGTTTGTATTCTTGTTTGAACGAAATGCCAACATTGTATGGTCGTATATTTCACGTTCGATGATACCTTCGGAACGTCGCAAATTCAGGCATCATAACGCTGTAGGATGAAGTATTTCATCTTGAAAATTGCAATGAGCACATTTATTGGACTGGAAGAAGTGGTCTAGCGCCAACAATGGGTTGTTTTCGTGAAAATTGTGAGAACATTTTTCGAAAAGAAGCACTAGACCCGAGTTTTGCTCTCATTAGAGTCTATGGGAATGCGACAGCCTCGATCAATTGTGGGTGATGTTCAATCCATATGAAAATCAAAATCTCCTGCTGCTCATCACAAAAGTTTTCATCACCAAGCTAACACTTTGTGTACTTATTCGTTGTATTCCAATTTTTTCATTAACACTATTTATTAACAATTGATGAACTGTCCATAATTTGTCTGAAATTCCCGTTTTAACGCTTCCGAGAATATTTAGAAAAGGATTTGCCCCATAATGACCGTTTTCGTTTTGGAAGGACCTTCAAGCCAATTCCTGTGAACGTCATGCATGTCAGGATCCTCATTTGCGGACTTCGTGGCTCGTTTTCTCTCGTGGTTGAGTGCGTATGCGCAATGAATTACCACCTTCTCAGGTATATGCAGCAATACCCGACGCGTAGTAAGAACTCTGATAATTGTGGTGACCGAAATTATATTATTTGTTACGTGCAGTTGGTTTAGATAGGTTCTGAGCGACACCGATACGCCAGGTAGTACGGGAGGCTAATGATCCGACCGTGGAGCGTGTGAGCAAGCCGGGAGGGTAAATATGGCGCGATTGGCGCGCATGGGACGACAACCATTCAAACAAACAACCGCGTTCGCATGCAACAAGTAGACGGCAGGCTAAGATCCTTGAGATTCCGTGTACAAGGTGGATTGTGATTTTGGAAAGGATTTTACACATCGTACAGCAGACGGACCTGGGTTAACTTCAAATCACTACACAGCCCCCCTCAAAAGCTACCGTGAGCGCAACCCTTCGGTCTGTTCGGGGACGAAATGTGGCCAGCCACCCTTGACCTCGTTTGGTTCATTCTGCACTAGTTTGCGGTCGGTACTGCAGTTCCCAGACGACGCAGGTGGAGAAGAACTAATGCCAACAGTTCCCAGAGCGCTCCCACTGGAGTGTTCTTTAACGATGCACGTGTGATCGATCATTTACGCGTAGGCCAACAACGTCCTCCAAGTTGAAAACAACATTGGAGTCAACAGCTTCTACGGTACCTTGAAAGAAGTCTAGTGATAACTGCAAAAGGTATACGTCAATCGCTCGCGACAATAGGCTCGTCCAGCAAAATCAATAGTTTCTCAACAGAACCAGCAAAGATAAAGGTGAGCCATCACACCGTTAGGTCAAAACGGGAATGGTTACACGTGCCGCAGACATTTGCTGACGCACTAGCTCAATAAAGCGGAACGGTGTTTGTGAGATAGTGGGAACATGCGTCAGGTTAATGAGAATAATAAGGAATGTAAACGATGGGGACGAATTTTATCAATTCATGGATTAAGGAATTCACTATATTTTTGTTCATCGCACTCACCTAAACGTTTCACACAGATGAGTTGAGAAATACACCGCTATTATTTTCATTGTTCACGTTTTTGCTCTGCAGGTGCCTTTTTCATCAAGTGACGTAAGATCACCATCATTCCTTAGTGATACATGTGTTAATTTATTACGCTCCACAGTATTCCCGTCCCGTATTGTCCATATTCCGAGTCGTTAACAACTCTGCTTATATTATAGTGCTTGTTTCAATGGACAATGATAGGCTATGATGGGACTCAGCTTCAAGCGGGCAATCGCTGCTGTTATGGCTGCAAATTATCTGTACAAACGGTATGCAGTGCAGAACTTACCAAGAGTGCAATCAGTTCCAATTTGCTAGCCCCAGGGGCGTGAGTTTTCCACAAGATCATCCACAGTGAATTTCACCCAAATGGTCACAGGTTCACAATTACCCCCAGGTGCGACCTCATGGTCACTAGTTGGAATTAAACAGGTAGCATTCACGTCTTTTGCACAGACACCACTGTTTTTTCGTAAGTTTTGGTGGTCTTGAAAATTCCCCACCGGAGACGGCAATGCAAACGGTTGGCACTCGGTCACTTGAACGAGGGACGAAGGATTACGTCAGGCAGACTTTTCCACATGCAACTTTTGAGGTCCCAAATGCAAAATTCAATGAAAGCCCCACCTCTGGTTTGAATAATTGATCAACCCCCGGTTGGTTCGTTGCTCGTCTATTGATCGCTTAATTACTCACCCTGGTAGGTCTGTAATATGATCGAGGCACAGCATACCTCACTGACTCTTTCGTCGTTGGTTACAAACCTCATTCATCCACTTTTGTTTTCTTTTCCCTCTTCTTTTAAGTATTGAACGAAACCAATCCGAAGGTACATGGAGAACTGATTCACTTTCGTCCAGCACGAAATTGTTATTACGAAAATTGTTTTTGTTTATCGTAGCACAGTAACATTACAGTTTCTACTGACCTCAAAAATTATCTACTATCCATGATCAAGCCATCAACCACCAATCATAACCCGGACCACCCGACAGCGCGGGTTTCCAGGTTCGTTATTTCTCGTGAATTTATGGGAGTTTATATTGATTCCTAAGAATGGTGCTCAGAGAGATACTACACCATGTTTGCAATGATTGTCCTTCAGTTCAACTGACGTCCGCTGGACACCGAATAAGAAAAACCTACTGGTTCAGGGTGCTTTGAGCTCCTGTATAGAACCCATGTAACACTGGTTAAAAGAGAAGGATCTGAAAAAAACGAAAATTGCTTTATGGGGCCGCTTCCCACAACGTCTCTAACGGAGCCAGCCAAATTAGTCTTAGCTTCTTCAACCTCACAGAACGTCACGAACATCGTACTCGCGAACAGGTTACGTACCAAGACAACCACAAGGTCATCTGGCCTTTTGGTAGCCTTACCGTCTATGTAGAGTCCGGCGGCAGAGCATGCAAAAAAATGCTCCGAAGTCCACCATCATCGACCTGAGAGGGGTGTCGTTCGACCGCACTCGGCAGAAGTTGAAACGTCAACCGCGGCCTATGGATGAACAAAAAATCGTGACTTACTGGAAGCTACAACTGGGGAATGAGGCTTTAGTTTCTTTCTTCGAAGGATGCACTCAAGTTTTTTATGCTTGTGGTGGAAAGCGGACACGCATTTTCTGTGGTCGTCATCCCAACGAACGATACCACAAGCACAGTCACAACTGCTGCGTTTACAACTGTTCAAAAACCGTCTTTCGTGCAATCTGTTACAAACCCACCTAAAGAAACCGAATAGAGTTCTTTCTCCCGAAGATTCGGAATGGAGGGAGTCTGCTGGTGTCACTTCCTGTGATTCAAAAAGCATTACTTTGACCCGCCCTACCAGACACTTCTTTAAGCGGCCCCACAGCACCACGCAAGTTGATATCTTTGCAACCCCGCTATCAGCAGACAAAAAAGCCCAAATTTCCGTGGGCGAAAACTCCCGAGCATCCTACTAAAAACAGGAACCTAACACGGACACAGATGCTGCAAGGCGAGACAACACGAATAATGATCAGACGCCTTGTGGGATCGCTGACGTGCACATCGACTGTGATAGTTCGTCCGCAGCCTCAAAGTACGCCTGCCAAAATAGCTCAGTAGAACATATCGAGCCCAATCTAAAAACATTACGCTGTATTCCCAAACCTTTTTTTGCACTTTCGGTCTTCGCGAAATCAAGCGAGGAAGAGCCTCTTGAGTGCATGTATACGAACTGCCTGAGATTGTTTAATAAATTGCCAGAAATCAGTCAGTTAACTCACGACACACAACCCCACATATTTGACTTCATGGCGACCCGGATTTTAAGTGACGTCATTGACAGTGGACTGAGTGTCCGCACGTATTCAATTTACCGAGCTGACTCTGTTCGAGGGAAAGCGGGGAATCCTGCCATCGTCCTTCAGCAGGATCTTCGGACATCCGCGGTTATCGGTGGATTTCGGTCCCCTGATAACTGTGAGGTTCCGTGGCTTTGATTAGCATTGCGTGGCCAAAACTCAATCCCAGTTGGGATTATTTATCGTTCCCAATCATCCGACGTCCCTGACGATGACATTCTTCAAGTACACCTAGACAGTTTCCTAGGACTACAACGCTTTACCCACCTGCTAATTATGGATGACTTTAATGCACCCAAGATAAACTGGACATAATTTTCTCACCAGGGCTGTGAAAGCGTATTGTCGATTTCCTTATCGGTGCAGATACAACGGAGAGCGTGGACAAAATATATCGGTTCCCCATGCGGCATCGCTTTGGTTAGATATCCTCTCTGCTCGACCTAGCCGTCGCTAACGACAGGCACCTGATGGACGGGTTGATCACCAAACCACCAATTGGACACAATGACCACTCTATGTTCATATTTGATCTCATTTGTTACAGGTTACAACAACCACCAAGAATGTCCCAAGTCCGAAATTCTAATCGGACTGAGTTCAGACGTCTGAGAAGCTACCTGTGATCACTCCTCCTCGATTACGACTCCGTGGATAAGAAATATCACGCGTTCTGAAGCGCTGTTCAGAAGGAGGACGGCTTATTTTTATCATACCAACAGTGCGCTTCCTCTTATCGCTCACTCCTTCTGCGCGAAGTATGTCGTCTCCTCAAAGGTGGTACTTACTTATTCGCGAGTCTTAAGCTAACGGGAAACTCAGAGGATTCAGATTGGTTCCATATTTTTCGAAATAGGTGTAGACGGTGAATCCAAGAACACACCACACTCGTGCAAGGGAAGCTCCTCCTTAGAGCCAGCGGTAACAAAAACGACTATGAAAGAATGAACCCTTGGCCTTTTCTTTGCAACTGTCCGGCGGGAGGCTTCATCTTACCTCCGAGTTGTGACCGAGTGATTCAGGGAGTACTATTCGGCAGTCTACAACGTAGCACCGTCGATTTGGCAACCTATATCTGTGCTGCAGAAACTTAAGCAATCACTGGATACCACTGAGTTTTCTGTGCTAAAAGATGAAAATTTATCCTAGATGATTACACACAGTGCAGCGGGTATTGGAAAGATCCATCCCAGAATTCTCAACGAAGCAGTTGCTAGTCTGGCGTACCACAGACATAAGCTGTTTAATCAGACAATCTAAGCTGGCATTCGGAAATTAGTCCGTTCCCGTGGATTTGGCTTGAAGTTCGTTCAAAAGGCAAAATGGTCCTGTCGGCTGGAATCCTAATTTTTGAATATTTCTGTAAATTTGAAAAATCGAAACTTCAGTTAGAGTACGT
>LUCH01005130.1:32425-43274 GCA_013368495.1 Paragonimus heterotremus | reverse complement strand
ATCCAAGGCGGCCAGCGCATTGGCGGCCGTGGTACATACACAAGAACACACACGCAACCTTTTATTGCTTGGTTTTGTGATTGGTGCCTTCGTGACTTTCTGTCGCGTTTAGTAGTTCTAGTTTGAGGTTGAGGAATTGTGGGAACAGGGTCAATCAACAGTCTAGATGTTTATCAAGATTGGTGAGATTTATTGCATCGGTTTAGTGGCGGCTTGTTTTTGTTGTTATCTTGAGAATGTATTGTGCGAATGTCTGAACTTGTGTACTGTAACCGAAGTGGGGTGAATTTTATTGACTTATAGTGTGTTAATTGTGATCGACTGGATTTTCTACGGGGGATTTCGCTGTTTTTCCTTTCATGTATGCGTTAGTCTTCATGGTCAGTCTGAATACTTTGATATCATAGTGGAAATTTTGAATAATAGTTTTTCCGATTTGAAATGTTAAACACTTGCTTGCGATGAGCATTTAATAGCGCTATTTATACCTGGGAAAACAAAAGTAGCCGCTTCTGATCTCTACCCGTTGCAACTATGCACATGATGGAGTCAAACCTTGGTAATAGCCCCTGTTCCTACCTACGTCCCCTAGTTTATTTCTGTCAAAGGTTTTCCCAGCCAAATCACTGTAGTAAGGCTATCTCGCTGTGAGTGTCACTCATACACAGAGATCAACCTACTTTATTGCTTTTTTTGAGTGGGTTGTTTGTGTAAAACACTGTATTGCTCAACAGAAATGTTGTATAGGATGTGACGCTCCAAAATTTACTACTCATTAAACTTGACATGTATATGCACTATTGATGAGTTCTAACAACTGCGAAACTCTTGCTCGTTGATATTTCTCTGAAAGGGTCTGACCGAAGGTTTATGCAAATTTGAAACCTATGATAAATCGAGAGTAGTATTCAGTTTATTTTACCCAAAACAATCTGCTGCTTATCAGAATAGTAATATTCGTTTACTGTCCGGGCATCAAAAAATTTTGAAATTCAAATCAATAATTCGGTGTGTACATTATGATCGGCAGTCTTAAGTCACATAGGAGTAACATTGACGTTCCGTACACGTATGAACCACACACACTGCACTTTTTGATCAATCATGTATACTTGACACTTGCAAAATTTGGGGCCGTTATCTAATGAGTAACGTGCTCCTGATTTCGTCTGACCTAATATTCACTCCTAGAACTGCATTGCCCTATCTGTTAGCGTTATCGATCAGTAACCGAAGGGTGAAGGTATTACAGAGGTTAGACTGTAAATGTTAATCATACAGGTCGTTGTTGTGATAACCTGGTGAAATAAAGCAACATCCTTCTTCCTGTACTGTTGAACATTTTGAACAAAATGGATAGATAGGTAACCTCAGCAGTTTCGACTAGCAGATCGTTTCCGGGAAGTTGTTTACATTTTGGTGCTGAACAAGCTAAAGATGAACTATGATCACATAGTATGACATTCACACCCAGTAGAGTTCTTCCGAACAGTCAAGAGGTTGAAAACAATAAAAATGAGCTAAACTTTAAAAACGATGAAGCATGCACCGCTCAAGCAAAGTACAATATGAAACTACCTATTCACACAACTATCAGTCGGACGCGATAAAACAAATCATCTGAATCAGGGTCCAGATGACTCAAAAATAGGGGAGGTAAAATTTACATGGGTATACATTTTGAGGGAATAGTGTTAGGTCGAAGTATCACGTGTTTGAATTTGAAAAGTCGATACATTTTCTTTCAGAAGGACTATGCTATCGGTGGTGGTTAGAACAACAGCCTTCAGACAAAACAGTGTTGAGATTGTCGTATCAGTTCGGGTTTTTGGGCGCGCACAGAAATATCACAACGCCACATGTATCCTATGGTTAACTGATTGTCTATCCGATCTGTAATTGATCCTCCGCATTGCCCTGTTTGTCGGAATGGCGATCGTTTGATATTCACACACGCATTGCACATTTGTGTCATTGTTCTTTGACTCCCTTTCTTAAGTACTTCGGTTTCCGACTACCAACAATCATAGTAATGAATGCTCGCAGTATCTAAGACTCAGCAGTCTGTGCGATGCGAATGTTTTTACTACTCACTGAGGTTGCTCACTGAACAATATTTTGGGCTTTTATCACAAAGTGTACATTCGAATTACAGTCATGCAACGTTTGCATAATGAGATGGTAATGGGGGCATTGAATAACAACACTCGATTGTCGGTCACACAGTATGGCATTCGAAATCTGGTCTCTTGCTCCTGCTCCCCTAACCAGATGACTGGAAAACCGATAACCTATCTTGCTTTAACCGTGTGCAGAACCTAAGCAGAGATGCAGCCGGTGATATAATTTAATTTTTTAAGTAGGCGGTAATAAAGAACTGGGTATTTATGGTCAGTTTACTTCACTATCTTCTGTAGACATCAGTCTTCATGTCGGCCGATCCGTGTTTGTTCTAAGGGAGTAGTTCTATTTTCAAAGTTGGTCACTATCGTTCGACTAACAGGCATTTGACCTGTCAGCCACGTAAACCAGTATTGTCAGATAGACCAATTCGGTCAGTCATGTACGTACTCTTCTACCAACACGACACCTACGTTCGAACGTGTACAAATAAGAAATGCAGTGACCTTTCGAAGTCAAGATGGCATACTGACATCTTGGGGTTTTATAGAAGCCTCTTTTAAATCTGGAATTTGTACGTTATATAGTTTTTACAAATTTATATACCTGGTATTTAGTAGTACTGTTTATACGGACAACTCCGCACATGTTTGGTGTACACAAAAAACAAGTTCCAAAACAATTTATTCGCTATCCACTTAACTAACGTTCTACATCCATTCTCATCCAATTTGTTGTCTAATATTGAGAGAATTTCGTTTGTCAAAATGAACCAGTCATCTTACCTCCTCTCTTATGTGTGACTTCACAACTCGAATGTTGGTTGAACAGTATTACATTACAAGTAGTTCATTATATTTTGTCATTTCTGGTCTTTTTAACAATAAATATTTATAACTCGCTGTTTCCTCACTGAAACGGAATCTGGTTCCTGTTGTAGACAGTCTAGTTTTTTGCACTTGACAAGTAGAGGGAAAATACCACAAAGTCTACAGTTAATTTATTGTTTTCAACCCAAATAAATTCGGAACTACTTTCCCCATTCATCTTTCTGCGAGTCACTGTTCTTCCGACGTATCTGAAGTTATGCGTATGTAATGCTACATAAAACGTCTTAAGTACCGGCAACTTTCTTAACTCTCCAATTAACTGAACCGGAAAGCTTTTCCTCAAAGACACTAGCACCTGTTTCCCACATGTGCTCGGATGCCAGCTCTCTGATTTATTTGGACCAACGTGTTCATTACATCAACGAAGACGACTGTAACTGTCTGAAATAGGTTAACGTTTCCTTTTCGTACAAAAATCCTGAAACTCGGAACATAATCAGAACTCACCCGTCTCATAAGTGTGACTATTGAATCCGGTAAACATCCTGACACGTTCATCAACTGTTCAAATGCATCTATGTGGCTGCATTGATCTGGGTTCATCTGGAGTTTCATTTCAGTTGATTGCCGGCCCAACTATTTACACTTTCATGCCTGCCTGATTTGATTATGTTAGTTGATGTTTGGTGTTAACTGATCGTCGGTAGTCTGCAATACAATACTACTAGGCGGACACCAAGATTGCATATGTTCGATAGACTTCGTTCGCAGCTAGACAAGTCGGCCAAATCAAGGCCGATCAACCACTTCAGGTTGATGGTTGTCTGTTCGCTGTCGGTATATATGTCTGTTTGTGTACCGGTACTCTGGATACAAGTTCATGTGCGGTTACATGTTTGCGAGCGTAACGACTTTGTACGGGCAAACTGCAGCATGCCAATGATGTTTTTCTGTCGGTATGGACTGTTTTTGTATCGAATTGCATATACCGAAGATGTCAGTCATTCGACTGATGTGACTGTCTTCATTATTTCCAGGGTCGAGCCCGATTGTACTCTGCCACTCATACGTGTTATATGTGCACCTGCTAGAGGGATTATTTTTTCATCAAATGGAGTTCGGGGAACATTTCTTTTAATTCCAATTTCCTGCGGATTAAATTTTAGTCTATGGAACATATATTTTTGTACATATTTCATGAAACTGTATCACGAGAGTGTTTGCCAAATGTTACATTCCAGTATTTGCATATGTTGAATAGCCTAGACATTTTTACGCGATTAGTCCTAGCTGTGGTGCCATCGATCGGAGTTAACAGAACGTTTATTGTACCTCTTCTCTGAATGATGAGATATTCTAAGCAGTACTTACTGGTGAATGTGCCAGATTGTTTACATATGATACACCGGTCTTGTCTAATGTGAGATAATTCGTGCGGTTACCTCATGAATGCGTGACCGAAGTTCAAGTTTTGATCGTGATGGGAGTGTTCACTACTGTCAAGCTGTAACAAGAGCGGAAGCCGAGTTTATTGTTTCTTTTTTAAAAAGGTATTACCTGAAAGTTTATGAAAATGTGGAAGCTGTGATAGTCATGTGCAGTTTTCGGTTAACATCAGGTTTTTCCAGTACGTTCATGTTTATCGATAGGTGGTATTGTCAACTGACCGTTTCAGTGCTAAGTTTAAACACAAGGGCGGCAAACTGCCGAAATGTTTTGAATCGGTAAATGAATGCGCCGGATCATTGAAAATTATAAACATTTTTCATACTGAACGTCTAACAGGCAAATTTATGTGAACTTATTTTTGACTAATAATTCTGGCACAGTCAACTTCACAGTTAACCTAGTTTTGCATTCAACCAACTGTTATATGCAATCCACCAAGTGATCCAGCCGGTTAACTTCCCCAGCAGGATTTGTCGATCAGTTCACGCTAGAATCCACTATCGCAACAGATGAGCATTGACTTTTTATTACTGACCTTCCGACATAGCTTCGTAACTCAGCTGGTAGAGCATTCGCCGCGTTTGGCAATGTTGTTTCTGTCGCTGGTTCGAATCCAGCCGATGTTTTTGCAACTGGATCTCATCTAAATTACCAAATCTTCCAACCTACTTCTCAGCACTATAACCGTTTTGATGTTTTGGTCAATTGAAACACAGACACCTAGGGGTAACATGTTTATCTTATTAGCGGGTGAGTTTATTGTGGTTATAATAAAATTTAGAGGTCATCAGGCGCAATAAATGCGGTAAATAGTGCAAAGTTTAGCACTTTTGAATGAACGCGCTGGTTACTGTCTGCTTTTGGGACACTCAAACAAATCGAGTGCTACCCAAAATCAGTTTTGCCTGAACGTTTAAACGTGATTGATTCGTTGTGCCTGATGTGAGATCAGTGGCGCAGTAATTAACAGGATTGCCTAAAAGCATACTGATCCCGATCGTTGTAAAGATATGCACAGTTGGTGATCTCTACTGAAGGCACAGTTCGAACGCAGTAATGCTTTCGATGGAGATTGACCAGAAAATTCCATTCGGATACGAAGGCTATGATGACCTGTGTGTGTGTTGTTCAACTCGTTTCGAAAGCGTCATCAATCGTGCCTTGTATGTCCAACAACGTCATTCTCTTTTGTTTGCGTCAGTTCATTCTTCTCTAGTTCTGATGTTCTGTAGGTTTGCAAACAGACGTTAACCAACGAATCGCGTCATGCGTTTTACTTCGGCAGTCATAGCTTTCGACGATATACTGTTCGTTATAAGTCACTTGGCTTTTAAGATTTCAATGTTCAGAGGAGATAGGTGCTTTCAGTAAGTTAAAATGCATTCTTTTTAGTGATGAACTGCTAGGTTTTTCTCTCTTGATGGTCTATAGTATATGAATTAAAGTGATCACATCACACTTATTCACTGTCGTTGACAGACTCGGTTCTCGGTTGGTAGGATTCATAGATTTCGTAAGAAGTCCATACATAGGAGGAAACTGAGGATGCCCATGTGCATCTGAATGGATGTTGAACGTTTCAGAAGAAAATGGCAAGTCGGAAGGTTGATTTAGTTTCGAAGAGGCAACAGTAGAATTGGTGAAAAAGGGAAAAACCAGCGGATAACGAGTAGAATTGAAATCCTACCACTGCCTATCAGGTACACAACAATCACACTGCAAGATATAGCGAGAAACAGGTGACCAGCATCAGCAGTGAGAGGTTCAGATTAGATTCAGTGTGCCGGGATTATTCTGATGATCAACTTATTCGAATACTTGGTATGGTATCCTGAATGTGTATATCAATTCTGCGACTGAATTCAGCTGCCAACGACATAATTACGGCAGACCCTGGTAAGTTGTTTCAAACAGGGCATAGTTATTTCATTTAAGAGATGTTCATGTCGATGAGGGATCCTATATTTTGCTACGTATTTGTATCTCCCAGGGTACCTGATCTTTCTATGCTTTCCTATAGTCGGTAAGGTAACTTGACAGCTTTTAGTGATTTTACCGTAAAGTTTTCCAGTTGAGGTAAGCTAACCAATTTACTTAACTTCATTGCTGAAAGCTTTCATAACTTAACAAACAGATCGAACGGTTGAACTAGAGTCTTCGGAGTGAGAATTACAACTTCCAAATTGGGCCTTTTAAATCTTAACTTCATTACTGTGGTTAGTCCGCTTGAAGTTGCTGAACTTACTATGACGTTGGATGACAGTTGTTTATGGTAAGAAGGGCGAATAGAACTGATATGTGAGTCACTCAGTTCAGTTGCTCAGAGCTATGGATAATTCTTAAACAGAACTAGCTGACCCTAAGTAGTTGAAACCGTGTTCATCAGTAAACGATGAAACTTCAGGTTACGCTATCAGTTTAGCAGTTAATAAATGAGCATACCTGTGAGTTGAATTACGTGGTGTGACAACAGCAGATAGCATTGATTACCGGTCACGCAAACCACGAACGTTTTTGAGAAAACCACTAGATGGTCGGTCAACAGCGTTTTTCCTTTGCTGTTTTTATAACAAACGCCACTCGAACCCCGGTACAGATCACGTTAGGTAGTTGACGACATGTGTATCCTGACCTCATAACAAAAACTAAGGAGAGCTCACGTCAATGCACCGCCACAAGTGGCTTGCCTTAAATCACACTTCGACCGAACATCCGTCCTATCTTGTGTGGTCAACCGAAGAGAATAAGACCAAGGAGTGAGTGAATAGAGGAAGATTCCGCCAGATGACTCCCACTTAGTTAGACGGGATGCGATAGAGACTACGTCATCCTACATTTGTTTTAAGTGAAATTGACTGAAGAAAGGTGCATTTTGACCCTTGTTTTCGACATGACTTCATTAAATACTTCCCTGATCTATCGTTTAAATCAACCATCCACTGTGTTTTTGTTATTACTTGCAATCTGTCTTGACTAGTCCATTTTAAATGAAACTGGAAGCCCCATCGTTATGACATCAAAATACTTTATCCAGGAACTTTTAAATATCAAGTTACAATATATCCTACAGGAGCCATTGTTGATATGAATACATACGGACATATATTTTCATGTAGGAGGTATACCAGTGGATAGTGATTTAAACAGCTATTTGTAAAGTGGTGTATAAAAAATAAAATTTGACCAGGAAACCTGTACATGAAAGATTACGCAACCTTTCGAATACAGGCATTCCGTTATTATTAGTAATGTTATTACTTGGTGCCATATTCGACAACGTTTTCAACTAGTGGTGAAATGGTGCAGCGCAAGCTACTTGTTGTGATGGTTGAGCGTAGGCTTCCTTTGGCTTCGGTCACTGTGACTGGCTAATCTGAAACGGATGTAGCCAATCATGTAACGTCTGTCTTACTGGATACGGGATATTTTTGATTCTCTAGTTATATGTAAAAAAGCTTTGTACTAACAGCGTTTGATGACATTTGTCTCAACGATGAATCTACGTAATGTCAACTGAACTACAGTGCAACTATGTGGGCATATATGTATATATCGACATTCGTGTCGTAGAACATGCACTGTAAACCTCACTCTTAATCAGCTAAGAAACGTGCCCTCACACGATTGCTAGCTCGTGTTAATGATGTTCTGATTGATATAACTATCCGCGTTTATGTCTGGTCCATGTCAAAATGCCTAAGGACTTTCACGCTACTTAGTTAGTAATTCAGAGTGTTTCTATTTCATCATACTACGAGTGAACAAATCAATGTCTTGCTTGACTTTTGTTTAGTTCTCAATGTAAGTGAGCTCTAGATGGAAGGATTGTGCTGGCAACACCACTTAGTGTGATAAAGCCAAAGTTTATCAAACCGTTCTATAAGTGTATCGTTCTACAGGTGTATTGATGTCAGCCTGTTATTTGAAGAGTTTCACTTTCGAAAACAGATGTACTCTCTTCACTTGTGATAGTTGTTCCCCACTACATTATCACTTAAAATTACCGTTCTAACCTAGACATGATTTAGATGATGTTTTGTTTAACTAAAAGTATTAGTCAATTCGTAAAATTACTACAGCTTAGCTTCTGCGTTTCTCTGCACAATAATTTTGATTATTCGACAGACTGTTCTCTAATTTTAGAAGTACTCATGCAGGTGTCAAATTGCTTGGAATTTTATCCAAAATACTGTACCAAGCATTGTATTCTCCCCAAAAAGAAACTCCTTTCAGAGGCAAAAAAACTTTTCTTTGATGGTGATGTTCCTTTGTAACGGAGGGCATTTTAATTTCCACAACATATTCCCAGTAGGTACGACACATTGAACACAACGGTACTTCCTAATATCCTTCAAAATACACGGTCACTCATGCTTAATACTGGTTCTGAACAAGACAGGTATTGTGATGACTGCTCAAGCATCATGGGATGATGTTGAGATCTTTATCGTATGTAAGCTTTGGTAATTAAAATCTGAAGCCTTTTAACGTTATTCAGTTCGCTAGTTTCTGCTTTTCAACAGAACAGTGTTACACATGATGGGATAGTGCTATGTTTTACGGACCACCCAACAGGTGTTTGAATAAATGGCCTCTTGATTAGCAAAACACCACTTTGACTACTGCCTTACGTAAAATCAGGACCCACTGGAAAGGTTCGACGTGTAGGCGTACAGTATCGTTTAGGGAATGCTACCTTGCTCGAATGAAGATTTGATTTCACCCATCAAATACGTTGTGCGGTTGTTCTACTTCAGTGGCTTGTCCTGCGGCCATTGTCTATCCAGAATCAGTTTGATCCGACTGGCCAACTGTTACTTTCTAAGCTAACTAGGTCCGATAGGATACCAGATGGGTGCCTCATGTTTGATACTGTGACACTTGTTACTCACCGAAAGTGTCTAATACTCGATGTGCTTCTATCCAGGATCTTCATGGCTGGAAGTCATGAATGGTGAACAATTCATCAAATGAGATTGGATACTAACAAAAGACGCGTGAACTCTGTGTACTATTTTCACTTTTACATTACTAGCAAACTGAGAATTATAACGGAGAAAACTTGCTTATTAAATTGCGAAGCCCGCAGTTTCTGGGCACAAAAACATACTGGAATGTCTGTTCAACGTAACCATTGTTTTCTACTGAGAAACGGGTAGCACAAGTACGATTCTAATTCAATCACAAATGACCCAAAACATACCAGAACCACAATTAACCGTTCATATGAACCTGAGCTATGCACCGTACGTGTGTTCTTTTAGTGCACAGAGTAGTCGGAATAACACAAGGTTAACAGATGTTTTCCCGGTTTTCTCACATCAAGTTCAAGAAAAACAGACTTCCATGTGCTGCCAACTCGATCCTTCGGGCTTCGTGCATGTTTACCTGTCTGCCCAGGAATATTCTCCCATGGGTACACAAACTACGAAATCACCATCTGGTGACTGAAACGCGTGTGCAGTTTGTGAATCTGTTTCTGCTGGTACCACTAATTTTGGAATAATAGTATACATTGCTGAGTAACTACCGTGTACCAGAAACCATCAAAATGCGCAGTGTTCGACAAACACTATTTTGTCGGACCAAAGGAAGCCATGTAACCAGGCAGATAAGTGTGTAAGAAGTGGTTATGTAAATTTGTAACACTAAGCCAACACTGATTCAATCGACACATTTCCCATACACTGAGTTGTCATAAGTCAGACTTGTGTTCCTTCGAACGTGCACTACATTGTTTTCTATCATTTGAGAGCCAATGGTGACCGTTTAAGAGCTAAGGGCGGTCGTTTAAATTCATACACAGAGAGTTAGTATGTAGCATTTGGCTTTTGTCGACTGGCTCACTTCAGTTTATGAGATGGAGCCCAGCACATGGACTAATTCATCATCACCATCACTTTTCTTTGGAATGTTTATGTAATTCATTCAGTTTCGTGAAGTGGAACAACGGTTTATCAGTCTGCCTCCTCACATTTCGACTGAGCGCCAATTGGTTTGGACTGTCAGTATATGAAGTTTCTTAGAATTAAGTTGAAACAGACAAACAGATGCAGATCACATCCGGAAGCATGTGCGCACTGTTAACTGGATGGTTGACTGATTCTCCTCATGGAGCACGTAATGAATATTTTCCATGATGCCCACAGCAACTATAAATAACTTTACTCCCTTTGAGTAGGTGGTTGCTCATCCGATGCAGTAAGTCTGAATAAAGGCAACGCCGTTTACGCACAATGTACACGTCCGATCCGTGCAGATTAGGAACTATAGCCCACCGCCTCAAACTGTTATCTAACACTGTAAATCGGTCATCAACGTCTGAGACCTCTAACAATTTGATCGTGAGAAGAAACAGAATAGCTTCCAAAACGGGATATGCTCTGACAATGATGACCTAACGAGTTTACGGTTCCTATCAATCATTCTGTAACACTGAGGATCACGTT